>PVLD010015727.1:0-47538 GCA_004027595.1 Dinomys branickii
TTGTCTGAGGGACAGCCAGCTAGGATTTTTTCCCAATTTGTGGGTTTTCTTTTTACTTTGCTGGTGATTTCTTTAGATGTACAAAAACTTTTCAGTAGGATGAGGTCCCAATTATTGATTCTTTGAAGTGTTTCCCTTGCAGCTTCATTCTTGTTCATGAACTCTCTGCCTACTCCTATGTCTTCAAGATTTTTACCTATTTTCTCTTCCAATAGGTTTAGAGTTTCTGTTTTAATGTTGAGGTCTATGATCCATTTTGACCTGAGTTTGGTGCATGGTGATAGACTGGGGTCTATTTTCATTTTTCGGCAAGAGGCGAGCCAGCTTTTCCAGCACCATTTATTAAACAGGCCTTCTTTTTTCCAGTGGGTTTGGTTGACCCCTTTGTCAAATATTAGGTAGCTGAGTGGGTTTTTGCCAGTACACTTTGATCAATACTTGATAGAACAAGTAGGCAGAAAATGTGAGGACTCCTGTTTGGACAAACTGCATCAATCATCTTGATTTAATTGATACATAGCACTGTCCAACAGCTACACAAGTCTAAATAAATTTGAAAGGATTTAAATAAAATTTTTTTCTGCTGGGTATGGTAGTGCATGCCTGTAATCCCAGCACTTGGGAGGCTGAGGCAGGAGGATCGTTGTGAGTTCGAGATCAGCCTGAGGTACAAAGTGAGCTCAAGGCCAGCCTAAACTGCATAGCGAGACCCTGTCTCAAAAAGACCAAAAAAAAAAAAAAAAAATTTCTGAACACAGCAAAATTAGGATTATCTAGAAACATCTAGGAAACCCTCAAATACTTGAAAACAAAACTATCACAAGTCAACTAAAAAAAAAACACGCTATTTTTAACTAAATAAAAATGGAACTACTATAATGCTTAAGAGGAAAAATTTTGGCAAAAAAAAAGCAGAAAAATCACCTACCTCAAAAAACTGGAATAACAAATGCAAAATAAATGCATATAGAGGAGTGGAAATAATGGACATCAAAATGGAAATCAAGGAAAGAAAAATCTTGCAGTAAAAGAACAAAATCGAAACCAAATCTTAGTTCTCTGCTAAAGTAATAGAATTGGATAAGCCTATAGCTAGACTGATTGAAAACAGAATGTACCAACATCGGGAGCGTTAGAAGAGACATATCTACAGATTCTACTGAAATGAAAATCAGGAAATACTAAAAAGCTCATGGCAATAAATTTAGTAATTTGGCCATCAAAATCCCTTCAAAGACACAAATAGAACACTCTCCAGATGAAGTAGATTTTTTTCAATTAAAAGAAAAAGCTAGTTGTGGTGGTCCATGTCTGTAATCCCAACACTCAGAAGGATGAGGCAGGAGGATCACTGTGAATTTGAGGCCAACCTGAGCTACATAATGAGTTCACGACCAGCCTGGATAACATAGTAAGATACTGTCGCAAAAATTAAAGCATAAAAATTTTTAAAAACTAAAACCAATGTCCCTATGAATATCAAAAAACCAAAGCATACGTTAAAAATATATAAGCATATATCAAAAATATATACAAAAGGTAATACATCAACAAAAGAGGACCAGCCCCAGATTTTATATGGCTTACCATGACCCAGATGTGGCGTTGGAAGGCAGTCACAAATTTCCTTATTCTTCAGATAAGAGAAGGTAAGACAGGGCTAGATGGAGCCAGAACTGTAGATTGCATTAGAAGACAAAACAGTTCTGTATGAACAACCAGAGGTCTGACAGGGTGATGTGTATCCTGACCTGTGCCAATATGTGATCAAATGACAAGTGAGGTCCACGTAGGACCTGCCTGTGCTACCTACCGGTCATGTGACTTGCCTGAGTTAACCTTTCTAAACATTAGTGTCTTTTCTAAAGAAAGGGAAATAATAGAACTGTACCTATATTGTTCATTGTTGGAAGAACTAAAAACATGCAGTACTTAGGCCAGTATTGAAAAAAAAAGATAATGGTGTCTTCCTCCAAAATTATGCTGTTAAAATGATATAGTCAGAATGGAACCAAGGAAATAATTTGCAGAATAATATTCTGATTTTTTTTGTTGGTAGTGGTGTTGGGACTTGAACCCAGGACTCATGCATGCTAGAAGGTGTGTGTGTGCGTGTGCGTATGCGTGTACACATACACGCACATGTACATGTACTAGGCATTAAGCCCAGGGCCTCATGCATGCTAGGTACATGCTGTACCACTGACTTAACACCGCAGTGTCCCCAACCTTCTGAAGTTTTCTCTGATGCCCCCCTCACCCAGTACTGGAAATTAAACTGGGACCTTCTCACTAAGCTAGGGGCCCTATTTATTTTTTTACTAAGTTGCTAAGTTGCCTAGGTTTGCAATCCTCTTGCCTCAGCTTCCCAGCGTCCTGGAATTACAGACATGTGCCCCGGTGCCTGGCTTGATTTTTTTTTAATCTTTGCCAAGTAAATGACATAGAAATGCATTCTTAATTTCCAATTCTTCCTGTAATTTTTCAAAGTTAAGTGACTTGGTTCATTGAGGCCCAAAGTACAAAAGGACAAGAGACATGCAAAGTCTAGCTAGTAATATGCAGAACCCACTAACATGGTTCATGAGAAGCAGTTGTTAAATGTTGAGAAACGTGAATTGGTTAGTAGATAGCTATTATTAAATTATAAAGTTACAGTAAAATATATTGTCTAAAAGCAAAGATAATAAAATAATACTACAGAACAATATCCCTTGTGAGTAATGCTGCAAAACAACCTTAAAAAGGACTACTAAATAATTCAGGAGCACATTAAAAGGCTTATACAAGATAGCCAGGTGGGATTTATCACTGGAATGCAAGGATGGTTCAATTTGCAAACATCAGTATAGTATACCTCAGAATGACAGGGAAGAACACCATATCCTCTCAACTGATGCATACTTGACAAAATTCAACACTTCATGGTTAAAAAAAAAATTCACCTTTCATGATAAAAAAAACACTAGAAAGAAACTGCCTCAACACAATAAAAGTGTGAGCTTCTAAGATCTTTGGAATTTCTAAAGTAAGGAACATCTGCTGTTTGTGAGAAGCCCCTTTCAATAATACGAGTTTTTGATAATCAGGTGGCACTTGGAGGCCGCTAGATAAGGATGGAGCTGGTTGCCAGCTGCATGATTAAAGAATGACAATTTTATCCCAGGCTAGATGTTGACTTGGATCACCAATAGCTAGTTATTTAATCATACCTAATACAGTCTTCACAAAATCCCTTAAATAGTGGGGATCCAGGTTGGTGAACACATGGAGGTGCTGACAGAATGACGTGCCCAGAAAAGGGCTGGGATCTCAGCCCTTCTCCCCACTCCCATATGTGGAATAGGGTCAGTGCCTTCCTGGGACAGGGATGTGGATTCTAAGGCTTCAGTCCATGCCATGTTACTACTGAAGGGGACACATCCCCCATCCTCTTCTCTTAGTGATGTATGAAATACACCCTTCCCTTCTCCCCCACTGTGTCACTGGAAGGACCAGATGGACTGGAACAACAGGGGTTCCAGGATGTCTCTAAGACCTAAAACAGCTGCTGGCTCATGCCTTGCATTAAGAGTAAATCCCCTAAAACATAAGGGAGTCCCCAAAAATGTCACTCTCATGACACAATGGGAAGTTACCAGCCCCCAGCCCACCTCAGTCATGCCATGAACACTGGTCCTGTTCTTTTATTAACAGGCTAGGCTGAGCCCTGTTAAAGCTATGTTCCCTTCAGCAATTTTCCTTTTCAAACTGGTGAAGAGAACTTCAAAGAACATGTCCCATTTCACCCTGTCCTATGCACCCCCTTATGTTTCTAAGTTGCATCTTTTATAATAAACTAGTCATACTTACTTAAGTGATTTCCTCAGTTATGTAAGAAATTCAAGTTTCTACCAGTGGAAGTATAAGTGGCAACCAGGGCCTTATGACTGGTGTCTGGGATGGGGGAATTTTGTGGGACTGGGCCCTTAACCCATGCCATCTGTATTAGCCCCAAGTAAGTGGCATCAGAACTGGGCTGGAGACATCCACCTCATATCTGAAGACCTGGGAAACTGGATTTTGGTGTGGGAAAACTTCACATATTTGGTGTTAAACCATCTGAGAAAAAATACATGAAACTCATGAAAAGCCTACAGCTAATATTATATACTCAATAGTGAAAGACTGAAAACTTTTTCTCTGAGATGAAAAAGAAGAAAAGGATGCCCACTCCCAACTCTTGCTTTCAACATAGTACTGGAAGTCCTGGTAAAGAACTTAGGAAAGAAAAAGAAAATCATACAAAACAGAAAAGGAAAGTGATTTCTATGTGCCAATAACATGAACTTACACATAGGAAATTATAAAGATACCACCAAAACCTCTGTTAGAACTAATAAATTCAGCAGAATTGCAAGATACAAAAGCAACACACACCTTGTGTTTCTATACAGCATGAATGCTCTGAAGAGGAAATTCAGAAGATAGCCTCATTTATAATAACACCAAAAATAAAATAACTTAGGAATAAGCTTGTGTAGTTTTACTGTGCAAGGAGATGATTGTCTTATACACTGAAAACTACAAACACTGCTGAAGGAAAATAAGTCACCAATACATGAAAAGGCATTTGTGGCTGGCTGTGGTGGCACATATCCATAATCTCAGCAATCTGGGAGGCTGAGGCAGGAGGAATGCAAGATCCAGCCCAGTCTGGGAAACTAGTGAGATAGGGAAGACCCTATCTCAAAACTGAAAGTAAGAAAAAAAGTTGGGTTCAACACCTAGTACTCAAACTACTAATCTGACTCTCACAGATTCACACTGCTCCTTTTATTACAAAAAAGTTAAACCCCAAAGTCTTTTGGAAATCCTCACAGAAACATAAGAAGTAGTCACATATGTAAATGCTGAAAGATCATAGCTTATATATAGAAGTAATAAAAACACAGAATTATTGGGCTAATAGAATCGGTCAGCCTTCTATCTGAGACAAAATGGCTTTTGAAAATGCTGCTAAATATTGATTCTGTCAGTATCCTTCTATGAATGGCCCCAGTAGACTATAAACGGGATGACACCTTGGGTCAGAGAAACCAGCTGTGCCTAGACTAGGCGTGACCACTTTCTGATTAGAGGACAGCAAAGCCTTTTTCTTTTTCTTTTCTTTTTTTTTTTTAAGCAAAGCCTTTTTCTTTTCCTATTTTAAAGATGTTATATCAGTCAGTGCTTACTAGAGGAACAGATTTAATGCAAGATATACAAATAAATAAGGATTGACAAGATTGGCTTGCAGTGGCAGCCAATAGGGTCAGGTGTGGAAGAGTGCAAGAGTTCTGTCTGCCTGCTGGAGACCAGGAGGATCAAGCTGAGGGCCTGGGGCTCAGTGTAGTGTCTCAGGTGAACCCACATTAGAAGGCTGAAGGCTCAAGATGACATCTAAGGTGAAACTGAAAACCGGAGCATCTCCCAAGAAACAGAGGCAGCCTCCCTTTTTCATTTTCCTTTTATAAGCATTCTGGCCACAATCGTCCCTACTGTGCGCCTTCCACACCAAGAATTATGCTGATCCAATTTAGGTGGGCTTCTAAGTATCCCTTCCCAGGCTGATGTCCTATGACATCTGTTGACAGCGCAAAATCAGCCTACAGAGATCATCCCACGAAAAACAGGTGGTTTGTTTGAAGAGTGGGGTGTTAAACATTTACCAGCACACCCCAGATTTAAATCAGGGCCCTCTTGGATACTGCTCCCTGAGGCCACGGGTGGCGAACTGGCCAAGGAAACAAACTGGATTACTCTACAAGTTTTTATACACACACATACACGTGTACACACAGACATGGATTCAGATCTGCTGAATCCATACGCGCACTCACGCACGCACTCGAAGTCATGGGTGCCCCCTAGTGGCGAACTTTGGGAATGAGCGAAGCCCTAAGGCCACCCAGGAAACATGAAAAATGGAAGGGCGTGTTTTTTGACAGGGGGCTTTGTTGTGCTTCCACTTGTGTTAACAAGCGGGTGGGAGATGGATAGGGACAGACACAAACTATCTCCAGAAATTTCAATGTGGGAAGCAGTGCTTTAAAAAAGTATTAAGAAATAGAGACAGTTTGTCCTTGCAGAAGGTGCAATCACCCAGCCAGGGTTTACTGACCTGGGGCCCCCAGCTCTTGGAATGGTTTCTTGGAGCCAGGATGCTGGTGAACATGCAGGCTCTGACATCACCATGCCCTGCAGAATGAGTCTCTAAAACGGGCTCCCTATACTGACTGATCTGACAAAGTCAGAGAACAAAGGGTAAAGAGCTAAAGTGGTTGTCACATGTGTGACACGCATAACCTCTCCCTAAATCGTACCTGAAATCTGTGCCTAGCACAGGAGACTGTCTATGACCATGATCAGATGGTCCAGGGTCCAGAAAAGGCACATTGGTGCAAACATGAGTGAACTTTGAAAATGACTGAGGGTTGCTGAATAACACTTGGACCACTGTGACTTCTGACTTTACACTTAAGGCCTAACACGTGGGAAGCTGGATAAAGGCTCTCTGTGTTTTGAGTTTTATATTTTTTCTGACTTTCTTTTTAATGTATGCTGGAGATGGAATCCAGGAATATACCACTGAGCTGCACCCCCAAGCCTTTTCCAACTTTTTTGCAAGTATAACATTATTTAAAACTTTAAAATTGCAAAGAAAAAAATTAAGTCTCCCATGTGATACTTACCTGGGAACTTGCTAGAAATGCAAATCCTTTGTAGCCCCCACGAGCAATAATCCCAAAGAGCCCTGTGTGCTTCCTAGACTTATTTGAGTTTGAGAAACTCAACCTTACATCTCCCCATTGGTCCCCCTAACAGCTCTGCAGTTCAGATAGTGTTATCTTCATTTTACTGATGAGGCAGTTGGAACTCAGCATTATTACTTGCCTGTGTCCTGTGAAAAGTAGAGCAGATCTGAATCCATGTCTATGTGACACTAAAGCCCATTCTGTTAGTCAGCTTTCTGTCTCTGTCACAAATACCTGAGCTTGTCAGCTTGTGAAGAGGAAAAGTTTGTTTTAGCTCACAAGTTTTGGGGATTTCGGTCCCCAGCTAGTTGATGCTACTGGGGGCAGTGTGCTGAAGCAAATGGCTCATCTCGTGGCAGCCAGGGAGCAAAGAGCCAGAGAAAAAGAGGAGGTGCTGGGGCCCCCTCTCGCCTTCCAGAACAGATCCCTCATGATCAGAAGACCTCCCAGAAGGCCCCATTCTCAAAAGTTCTGCCATCTCCCAGTAGTCTGAGCCTTTAACGTGAGCTTCTGTAACATTCAAGATCCAAACTCCTGTCCCCACTTCTGCAGTAAGCATGTTGTCAGCCATCTGGCTACAAACGGTTTATTCTTGCATGTGAGTCTTCAAAGAGTCCTTATAGAGCTTGTTTCTGGCTTGCTCTCTGAGGGCAGCAAGATGCATTTGAGAGAGGGAGTCCAGAGTCCTGGTTCTGTCACACTTTGCCACTTCACGCCACTCTGTTCATTGAGATTGTTGGTGAACATGGAGGCTCTAACATAACTAAGCCCGCAGAATGAGTCTCTCTACAACAGGCTCTTTAGATGGATCTTAAAGATGGGGGGATCTGGGACCCCCATCCTTACAGGACAGATGCTGTCTGCACAATTGTGTCCGGCTCTGGGATCCACTTTGGTCGACTTCAGGGCCCCTTTACCAGGCCCCCAGGTATTGGGGGAAGAGGAGTGGTAACTATGTCTCCATTATGTGCAGTCAGCTAAGCCTGTGAAAGCTAGTCTTCGACCTTGAGAAGTAAAGGACATCTTTCTTTGGTATCCTCCCTCCAGTCTTGCCCTAGTATCCCAAAGCTGCGTGCCTCTTTTCCTAGGCTCCTGGCCTTTACCTTGGACCAGTAAGACTATGCTTGCAACTGGAGTCCCAGATCAGAAAAACCCAAGTCTACAAATCCACTTTGCCTGTAGCTGAAGCAGCTTGCAGAATAGGGCTCTCAACAGCTGCTCAAATGTAGCCACCTCAGCAGGGCCTGAGAGCTAGTGAGCTTCTCCCCACCCCCCAGGGCTCCTCGCCTGTGTGCGTGCTACTCACAGCTGACCCTGGGAGCAGGAAGCCCTGGTAGGGCTGCCGCTGTGCAAAGGGAGGAGGAAAGCTGCTGCGGTCGCACCTCGCCTGGGCTGTGTTAGCTGCTTGAGATAAGCCTGGGGACAGCTCTGTTAGGAGCCAACTGTGCAAAGGTCATCTTTCCCCGAATCCCTCTCTTCCAATTCCATTGTGTTAGTGTTGGCGGAGAGAAGGGAAATTGAGATGAAGAGTAAAGTGGGAAAGGTAGCCGTGTCTTCGGAAAGCCATTGAACGTGGGGTAGATGGGGTTCCTGGGGGCTCTCGGCTCTCAGAGCTCTGGTTCCCAAAGGACAGGATTGGGGCACGGGCTGAGTGTTAAATAGCCAGAAGGCTCTTTTCACAGCCACCTAGAGCAGTGGTCCTTGAGCTCAGCAGCCAAGAATCAAACGGTAATTTTCACTGGCATTGTGCATGGCCCAGAAATGTACATTTTGCACATTTATTTCACGAACAGTTCAGCTGGGGGAGTGCTGAGACCCTTCTCAGTCTTTAGTGAACATTCCCTAGGGACTTTGTTTCAATGCAGTTCAGCTGGACATGGGCGCACACACCTATAATCCTGGCTACTTGAGAGGCAGAGGCAGGAGGACTGCAAATTGAATCCAGCTTGAGTGACTTAGCAAGACCCCGTCTCTGTAAAGAAAAGTAAAAAGAGATGAAGATCCAGGTAAAGCTCAGTGTGAAGCCCTGGGTTCAAGTACCAGCCTTATGGGGAAAAAATGTAGTTGAAATTCTGATGATCTGTGTCCTGACTCAGCAGGTCCGGACTGAGGGTGAAGACTGTTTCCATGAGCTCTGAGGAACTGCTGCTGCTGGTGGGCTGGCAGTAGCAGGGCTGCTGGCCTGAGGTCCCTTTGTTTCTCCAGCCTCACTCCAGGTGGACTTCGCTTCCTGAGTTTAGAAGCTTCCTGAGCTATCAAAGTGACAACTTGATCTAGGGAAAGACAGTAATTTTGGGTACTCCTTCCTGGTTGAAAAAATAAAATATTATGTGATTGCTTGGGTGTAGATAAAACTGTGGAAGATAACCAAACATAACTACATCTTGCCAGCCAGCTAAGAATGAGTCTATTTTTGAAAGCCATATAAAATTCAATAGAAAGTCTGCAAGGACCAGGTGTTTTCCGGTCTTAGGAGACAAAACTGCTAATTCAGACTCCAGCTGCAAGCATTCTTTCTTCACAGTTTTTTTCCCCTCATGGGAAAAGGCTTTTAAATTCAGTGACAGCAGAGCCCGAGATCTCAGAACTTGAAATGTTCTCCAGTTTGTTATCTGCTGAGCTATGTGCTTTGCTCAGAAAGCACATAGCTCAGAAGAACACTTGCAGGCTGCTGTGCCCAAGTGCCAGACAAGTTTGAAGGTGATTGAGCAGTCCAGGGTTTAATGTATCCTCCTGTGGTTTTAATTTTTAAATTGCAGCAAAAGTATACCTAACATAAAATTTACCACTGTAACCATTTTTCAGGGTGCAGTTAACGGCCTTAATCAGATTCACATTGTTGTGCAACCATCACTGTTATCCACCTTCAGAAATTTTCATCATCCTCAAAGGAAACTGTCTCCAGGGGCTGGGGATATAACTCAGTGGAATAAGCGCTTGCCTAGCAAGCGCAGGGTCCTGAGTTTGATCCTCAGTACCGCAAAAAAAAAAAAAAAAAAAGGAAACTGTCTCCCTCCAAAAAAATAACACTCCCAGGGCTGGGGATATAGCTCAGTGGAATAAGCGCTTGCCTAGCAAGCGCAGGGTCCTGAGTTCGATCCCCAGTACCGAAAAAAAAAAAATAATAACACTCCCTTTTCTCATCTCTCAGCCCCTGGTGATAACTGTTCTACATTGTGATTCTATGAATTTGACTATCTCAGGTACCTGATTTATCTTAGGCTGCCATGACAAAATACCACAGATGCTAAATTTCTGGAGGCTGAAAGTCAAGGGCTGGCATAAGTCTTCTGGCAAGGCCTCTTAACGGCTGCCAACTCTACCTTCTTACCATGTACCCACAGGTCAAGGAGAGAGCTGGAGCGCTTTGGCATCTCTTTGTGTAAGGGCACTAATCCTAGTGAATCAGGGCCCACCTCTATGATCTCATTTGGCCTTAATCACCTCCATAAAGGCCCTGGCACACTGGGGATGGGGGTTTAACATGCAAGTAGGAGGGACACAATTCAGACCATAGCATCATACAAGAGGAATCACATATCTGTCCTTTTGGGTTTGGTTTACTTCACTTAGTATAATGTCTTCAGGGTTCATCCAGATTATAGCCCATACCATAATTTCATTCCTTGTTGAGAGTTGAGACTGAATGCTGTCCCATAGTATGTGTATGCTGCATTTTGGTTATTCATTTTTTGGTGTTGGGCTGTTTTTACACTTTGGCTACCCTAAATAGTGATGTCATGAGTGCTGGTATATGACACATTTTAGGTCCCTGCTTTCTAATCTAATGTGTAGATACCCAGAAGTGGGATTGCTGGATCACGTGGTGACTTTGTTTAATCTCTTAAAGAAGGAGCATATATTCCTTGGACTCTTGGCCACAGGTACATGTTGGCATAGGTTTCCAAGATCTCATCGCACTACCTCACCCCAGGGCAGAATCACAAAGGGAAGATTTCATGGCTCTTTCCATAAAACGTGTTCAGCATCTCTTGTCTGTCGTCTGTGCTGCACCCTGGGGGGCCTTCAGCCTTTAGAGGTGCCTATGATGGACCCCAGAGCTTCTCCAACACAGAGATTCTGGGCAGACACAGTGAGAATAACCAAACTCCTACAGGTGGAGGCCTGAGCAAGTAACCAAAGTCTAGAGCAGGTGTCAAACTTCAAGACTCCGAGGACAGCTGACTGACCCTTCTGGATACTCCTCCTGCTCCTGCCCACTATGTGTAGATCTTGCTCTGCAGCATTTTAAAATGTTGTCTGCAACCTATCCCCTGGCATCTGGCCTTCCTTCAAGACCTTCAGGGAAACAACTGTCACCTGGTGGCGGTTTATTTTTAAAGTGTAAACATGAATTTTCTCTTTGCAGCGCAAATCCCTTTTGGCATGCTCTCAACACTGGGAACCCGCAAAGGGTGCGAACCAGTGATTCTCCTCTTACACAGGTGTGCAACAGCCATGCCCAGTGCTGTCCATCACCAAGCTTTCTTCCTCTATCAGTTCTGGGATTTTTCCTTTTGAAGGAGGGTTTCTCTCTCTGAGATTATATATGTTTTTCACCAGTATCTTTCTAATTCTTTCACAGCAGTTTTCTCAATCTCTTTAACCAGTTTGGAATTTGTTTAGTGTTAAGTGTGGGTTTGTTTTCAAGTTGATAATCAAATTTTCCAAGTAATGTGTATTTTTCTTACAGATCTAAAGTACTATCGTTATCACATACTAAGTTCCCTTGTATACCTGGGTATGAAATAGAGAAAGTAAAGGAGAACCTTTTTTTTTTTTTTTCCTGAGACAGTCTCACTATATAGTGCAGGCTGGCCTTGAACTCACTCTGTGGCCCATACTGGCCTCCTGTGTGCTGGGATTCTAGATGTGTGCCACCACGCTGGTTTAAACTTGTATGACTTTTAAATTGGAGGCATCAGTATAAATCCATGATTTGCATGTGTCTTTCCTAGTTCCATCCCCACAAAGTCTAAAAACAGTATTAGTCCAGAATACTGAATGTATTTAATGCCTAGTTTTTGGCTTCTAAATATCATTGCCCACTAAGAATAGAGGATCCTTGGAGAAATTAGGAATCCTCTGGCTGATCCCAGGGCCAGAGGCAGGGAAACTCCCAAGGTAAACATCAAATATTAATAATTTGTTCCAAAAAGAAGGAAGAGCCCTACGGTCCGGAAGGGCACATCTAGAGGGGAGGGGAGAAAAAAGAAATGTAAACATTGTAGACTATCACTCATCAAAGTTTAACATTTTTTCTTTATTGCATGCCAGCTAACAGATTTAAAAGAAATTACAGGGCTGGGCATGGTGGCGCATGCCTGTAATCCCAGCACTCAGGAAGCTGAGGCAGAAGGATTGTTGCGAGTTCGATACCAGCCTGGGCTACAAAGTGAGCTCAAGGCTAGTGTGAACTGCATAGAGAGACCCTGTCTCAAAAAGACCAAAAAAAAAAAAAAAAGAAGAAGAAGAAGAAATTATAACAAAATCACTGTTTCAAAACTTCCAATGTAATCAATGCAGCCATGGAATAGTACATCAGGTAAAAAGCTTAGAGAAAAAGGGTTTAGAGAATGGCTTAGAGAGTAGTTTAGCTTAGAGAATACACAGGGTTTCAGAAAATTGCCCTACAGTTTATTATTAATACAAAGGAAAACAGGTGTTTTAGGGTAGATTGTTTACACATCAAATATATTCCCAATATACACCCACAATAGACACTCACATTCTCCATAAAAACTAGCAAACCAAATTCAGCAGCACGAAGGATCACAAACCATGACCACATATGATTCATCACTAGAATACAAAAATAGTCCAGCTTTGACAAATGAATCAGTGTAATACAATATTATGCTAGCAAAATAAAAGGGAAAAGAGCTGCATGAACATGTCAATAGGTACAGAAAAAGCATTTGCGAAGTTTAACATCCACTCATTATTAAAACTCTTGACAAAACAAGTATAGAAGGAACTTAACTTCAACACATCAAAGGCCATATAAAAAAAGCTCACATTATATTCAATAGGGAAAAAAGAAACCTTTTCAGTTTCAGTACAAAGATCTCAGGGTCTGCAAATGTGTACAAGGACATATTGGCCTATCTTCCTCTCTGTAGCATCTGGTCTTGGTGTCTAGGTCATGCTGACTTCATAGAATGCTTTTGGAAGTTTTCTTTCTTCTTTTTCAGAAAAGTTTGAGGTTTTTTAAAATAAATTAATATTTACCAAATGAAAGTATTAATTTTTCTTTGAATGTCTGTAGAATTCACCCAAGAAGCTACCTGGTGTGGGGCTTGTTTCTATGACAAAGGCAAAGATGGAACAATAAATACAGCCAAGGATTATCTGGCCACTGTCTTCATCACACTTTTAGAAGTCCCAGCCAGAGCATTTAAATAAGAAAAGGGAAAGAAGGCCCCCCTAAACCAGAAAGGAAGAAGTAAAATCTCTATTTGCAGGTGACTGAATCCTATATGTAGGAAATTCTAAAACTAACAACAAAAATGAATTCAGTTAAGGTTGTAAGATACAAAAGCAACATGCAAAAATTAATTACAGGAAGTTCCCAACTTAGAACATCTGAGTTGTGAACTTTCACAGATATGAATGGAAATCACAGAAGTAGCTCATGTGTCTACTGGACACTGTCACAGTTGTGCTGCTGCTGTGTGTACTGTACAGTGCAATAGTGCACAGCAATACAGTGCTCAATCAGAGCCCAGGATGTCTGGAAGCAAGAGGAAGTGCAGGGGTGACATGGAGGGGACTCATTGAACACCTGTGTCAAAAGTGTATAAGACTCATGGTCTGACTTACAAATGAACCCAACTTCTGAAACTTCTCCCAGAATGGAACTTGTAAATCAGGGATTTACTGTAGTTTTCTATACTCAAAGAACTTTCCAAAAAGAAAATAATGAAAACCATTTCATTCACAGTATAGCAACAATGAAACAAAACAATAAAATGCTTTGGAACAAATAGCCATAGAGGCAAAAGATTTGTAAACAAAACTATAAAACACTAATGAAGAAAATGAAGACACAGATAAGTAGAAAAGCATCTCATTATAATGGACTAGAAGAAATAACAGTATTAAAATGTCTGTATGCCTAAAACAATCTACATTCACTATAATCAAAATCCCCATGTCATCCCTTACAGAAATAGATAAAACAGCTGCAAAATTGGTATGGAACCACAAAAACCCTGAAGAACCAAAGCAATGTTGAGAAAACAAAAGTGGAGGCATCATATGCCCTGATTTTAAAACATATCACAAAGCTACAATAATCAATTCATGATGGCACTAGCATAAAAATATTCATATAGACAAAGAGAACAGAAGACAGAACCTCAAATAAATCTACACACCTATGGTCTGTAAACAAGGATGCTGAGACCACACAGCAGTGAGGAGTGTAGGAGCCAGGAATTTATACCTGACTGAGGATGATGAAGGTGAAAAACAAAGAGGTGCTGAATTAGGTTAATGTGGGAGGCCAGCAAGCTCTTGTCTCCCTTCAACAGAGAGCTCCAGTCACTTGGAGCACCTTGCCTTATTCACTCAGACATGGGTACAAGCACTGACAGTTACACAGGATTCATCTGCATCCCGCCACCTGTGGTACTTGTCTGGGTAAACAACAAGATCTCAGCTGGTTTTGCTTTTCCCTGGAACCCACAGTGTGCTGGCGTGTTTGCACACTGCCTTTCTCCTTTCTGCTCACAGAGCAGGCCCATTAGGCCTTAATCTTCCTATCTGGTCTCCCACGGGGGGAGTGGGGTATTGCCTCAATAAGTAGTATTGGAAAGACATACAAAAGAATGAAATTAGAGCCTTATCTCAAAGAAAAACGAACCAAAAGACAACAGGAGTGGCTATAGTACTATCACATACGGTAAAAAGGAGAACAAGAAATACTGCCAGAGGTAACAAGGCATATACCATAATGACATGGCTTTAATTCACCAAGAAAGTACAACAATACCAAATGTATATACTCCCAACAACAGAAATACATTGAGCATGGCTGGGAGGGTAGCTCAATGGCAGAGGGATGCTCAGCACACACAAGGTCCTGGGTTTAATCCTCAGTTCCAAAAACAAAAACAGAAACAAACATAGCTGGAGATCTCAACATTCTTATTTAAGAAATTATAAAAACAAATAAATATATTGAGGACTTGAAGAAAAGTGATAAACAATGTGCCCTATTTGACATTCAAATATGACCACTACAAAACAGCAAATACACATTCATGTGCACAAGGAACTAGATCAAGGAAGAACATGTTCTGGACTATGACAGAAGAAAGGTAGATACAAGAGTACATTTTCTGATCACAGTGATTATGTTAGAAATCAGGGATAGGACAGGAAAATCCTGCACATATTTGGGAATTACACATAACTTACGGATCAATGAAAAAATTACAAATGATATTTCAAATATCTTGAATTAAATAAAATGCTACATATCAATTTGTGAGACATAGGTAAAGTTGTATTTAGAAGTACTTTTTAATACTAAATGTGTATGTTAGAAAAGGAGAAGATCTAAAATCAGTAGTCTGGGTTGGGGATGGAGCTCAGTGGTAGAATATTTGCTTAACATGCACAAGGCCCTGGTTTTAATCCCCTGCAGCACAAAATAAAATAATAAAATAATAATAACAATAATATCAGTAATTTAAGCTCCCACATTAAAAAAACTAGAAAAATCAGGGTAAATTATATGCATTAATAAACAAAAAGAAGGAAATACTAGAGGTAGTGGTGAAAGTCAATGCACAGAAAATAGAAAGACAACAGGAAAAAAATCAATAAAATAAAAAGCTGAGAGTTTGAAGCCAAGAAAATTGATAAATATGTAGCCAGAATGACCAAGGTGGTTGAGACAGGGTTGGGGGTGGAGATAAAATTTACTAATCTCAGGAATGAAAGGTGACATTATGAAGAGTTTATAGGCCTAATAATAATAATAGGTATGTACAACCAAATTTGCACTAATAAATTTGACAATTTAAATGAAGATTCCTCAAAAGACACAAACTATCAAAGCTAATTCAAGAAGAAACAGAAATCCTGAAGAGCCCTATATCTATTGAAAAAATTGAATACATGGCTAAAAAAAGCTTCCCACAGAAAAACTACAAGCTTAGAAAATGAAAGTTGCCCAAATTCTTCTCCTCCTTTGTTTTAAAAAGCATAAGCCCCAGTACCAGGGAGAACACGGGTGATGATGCATAGTCTCAGGGCTGCAACAGAAAGGGGGAGAAAAACCTGATCAAGGAAGACATCACCATTCTGAGGAGATGGGAGCAAGGGCTGCACACCCCAGTGCAGAGTGGGTCTGGGGCCCGGCTCCTGAGTTAGAGAGAGGTGTCACTCCAAGCCACGTGGCTGCAGCCTGCACTGAGGCAGATAGGGCCAACGTGACCAGGGCTGCAGGCCAGACACAAAAGCTTTAGAGCTGCCAGGGCTGACCAAGCCATGTGGAGGGCAACACTGGCCCTCTCAGGGCACCCTGATGACTTGAGAAGCAGACAGGCTCCACCCAAGGCATTGTACTTTGAACCCTTGACATAACCTTAAAAATGGCTGTACCTGTCTTTTACCAGATCAGCAAGAATGGCACTCAGACAAGATCATTGTGTTGTTTAAAAAGTTAAGAAAATGTTATTTCTCGTGTATGTAAGATTATTGACTCTGAGACACACTCTCTGCAAAAATACAAAAACCAGGAAAAATGACATAAGACAATATCAAAAAGCATTAGGACGAAGGAAACCATATACACTCTGTGTGTGTGTGTGTGTGTGTGTGTGTGTGTGTGTGTGGTGCTGGGGATCTCTAGGGATATAGAAAAAAGAAAAAGGAATTGGTTATGTATATGGGTAGAAACAGAAGTAAACTACTAAATGGGAAAAGCACTGCTTTGTGTGTGTGTGTGTGTGTGTGTGTGTGTGTGTGTGTGTGAGTGTCTTTTTGAGACAGGGTCTCACTATGCAGTTCAGGCTGGCTTGAGCTCACTTTGTAGCCCAGGCTGGTCTCGAACTCCTAACGATCCTCCTGCCTCAGCCTCCTGAGTACTGGGATTATAGGCGTGTGCCACCATGCCCAGCAGAAAGCACTGCTTTTGTAGAATAAATAACCCAGGAGCCAGCTCAGGACACTCTGAGCAATGTGTACATGGTAAACCCAGACCATGGATTTACTTGGAATCAAGCAAGGATGGAGCAGTCATCTCTGGAAATTCCCGGGAACATGTACTTCTTGCTGTGCATCCAGACTTGTGGCACAAAACATCTCCCCCGTATGTCTCTTTCCAGAGCTGTTCTCTGCTCTCTATTCTTGTGCTAGATAGCTTTCCATTACTGTAACAAAACACCCAAGACAATCAACCTGGAAAGAGGAAAGGTTTGTTTTGGCTTGTGACGTTGGAGGCACTAATTTTCCATTGTCTTCCTTGCTTTGGGCCAGAGTGAGGTTGCACATCGTGGCAGAAGTGTGTAGCAGACCAAACTGTTCACTCATCATCCAGGAGGAGCGAGACTGGGGGCAGGCTGGGCTCCCCAGTCAATTTCAAGAGAAGCCCCACCATCTGTCACCTAAGGACCTCCTACTGGGTCCAACCTCTTCAGGCCCCCAAAACGGGATTCTGTGCCTTTAACACATGGCCTTGGGTGACGTTGCATATTCAAAGTAAAGCAGCCCTACACGTAACATCAAGACTTTAGACTTAAAAATCCACTTGGTACGAGAGCATTCCTTCATTGCAGAGAGAACTTCTCTCTGATTCATTAACAAATAAGCATTTATTCCCCTCCTTCATCCCTTAAGCCCAAAGGCCAGTGAGCAATGTTTAAATTCTCCCAGCTGTTTATTATACCCTCATGGAAAAGTCCATCTACCATTGCAGTGTACACCATCTGAAGCTATTACACCAGCTTTCACCCCTCATTCCTAGACTCCTGGGGCTTACAATGGCTATGAAGTGGCCCCTGGCTTTGCAGTGTGCAGCCTTTCAGGCAGATCAGCTTCTTAGGGTTTCCAGTCCTAGCGGCATCCTCAGAGCAGCTCCTCATGGTCTCCCTCTGCCTCTCCCCATGCAGCTCTCTAGGTCTCTCCCCTGCTCTTGCTGTCTGTGCTCCCAGCTGGGACGTGGTCTGCTTTGTGGGGTAATGGGTCTTTCCTGCAGGGGGTCTCCTGCTTCCCCATCTCCTCCTCATACAAGGAGCCCACTCAGACATCCCTCCTACCCTGCTCCTCTGAAGAAGGCTGACCCGCGCCTGTGTGGGTTCCTCACCCTTGTAGCTTCTCAGGTTCTCTACCTTTTATCTTGGACCTCTGCCATGCCACTGGTTTCTCTTCTTGTGTAACTGTGCTTGACTGCTTGCTTGCTTGCTTGCTTGCTTGCTTGCTTGCTTTTCTCTTTCAGGGCTTGTGATTGAACCGAGGGCTGCAGACCTGCTAGGCAAGTGCTGTCCAACTGGGCTACGTCCCAGTACATTTTTAATTTTTTGAGACAAGGTCTCACACTAAGTAGCTAGGCCGACCTTGAATTTGAGAATTTGCAATCCTCCTGCATCAGCCTCCCAAGTAGCTGGGATTTCAGGGATCCACAACCAGGCCTAGCTACATTTCTTAAATTCTAAGGGGGAAGCAACCTAAATCCTCCTTTCTCTGCAACTTTTTCTATTTCTCCATTCCCATGTACTATCTGTTCATTGGGGAAGTTTATGACTACTTCTTGCTACTAACAGTAGTACTAATACTAATATCAAGAACACATTTTTACTTCAGAAACACTTTAGCCAAAATTAAACAACCTTCTTTAATTTCTCTAATTTAGCTATGTGCATCAGTATATAAGGCTTGTGCATGGTGGCACACACCTGTAATCCCAGCACTTGGGATGCTGAGGCAGGAGGATCACCACAAGCTTGAGGCCAGTGCAGACTACATAGCCAAACCTTATCTCAAAAGAAATCTATATATCTATATATCATCTATATCTATCTATATCTATATCTATATCATCCATCAGGCCTGTTATGGTTTGTGCCTAGATGTCCTGCAAAGCCTCATACAGTCGTAGGATTTTTTTTTGGAGGTGGCTGGATCTAGAGTGTGTGATTGAGTCATAGTGCAATGCTGGGATTAAGGATGGGTGATCGTTGGATCAGTACACTGACTGGATTGGGACTGCTCTGACTTCGGTAGACTGGATGCAGCACGAGGGACAGAAAGAGGCTTGTCTCCCTCCTTCGTTACTTTTGCTGTCTTCTGCTCCCCATGAACTATTGCCCTCTGCCATGTGCCACTCTGCCTTGGAGCCAGCCAAGTATGGCCTGAAACCTCCACAAACTGTGAGCTGAATAAACTTTCCTTCCTTAACTTTGGATGTCAGGTATCTTGTCTCAGCAAGGAGAGAAAAGTAACTAGGACAAGGCCTAACACTAAGCCCTTAAAAAAGGGAGAAGGCCAATTTGCTGAGAACTGTGAAGAAAGAAATTGGCTAACCTTCCTCTACCCCATTCTCCTTCCCCTAATCTCAAAATCCAACACCTTCATAATCTGGTCTCCTTGATTGGCCTCAGGAAGGAGGTGCCCAACGACCACTGAGGATTTTAATGGTTTTCTCTATTACCATGGAAAGTAAACCTTCTAGGGTCATTCATTCTTAGCTGACTTGAAATGCCACTCATTTTGGAGGTCACACAGAAGACCGGGACACTGTCAGTCTCCACCGGCTCTGCTGTGGGGTGGGTGATGATAATGATGGCCTAGGTTGCTTACCAGGGCCTGATGGACACTTTTCTTGAAGATGTTGACTCTTCACCTGGGCCCGCAGACATCTAATGGGTGACTGCATGTGCTTGGCTTCCTGGGCTTCATACTGTGCCATCTCCTTTGCTGCCTTAGCCTTTGCTTCAGATGCTACTCAGCTCTGAGTGTTGACCAGATTACACTGCAGGGTAAACTTGACCCAGACTTGCTGAAACTGCCAGGGTCAGAAATACCAGCGTATGGAAGGAGGCGAAAGAGCTGACCCTGGGTTCCTAGATCTCTGGTGGTCCCCAGAAAAGACACAAATATTCCTCCCCTTTGCTTGTCCCCTTCATGCCCTTGTTATTACTGTCCACTATCTGGAACTCCTCAGCTCCCCGGGGCTGAAAAGCTGTTTAGAGAGCAAAACTCCTGTTTTTCCACTCTTTGGCCACTGAATAAAGCTCTCCTCCTGTCACCCTGTCTCTTGCGTCATTGGCCACAGAATGGGGTCCTCTTCTTGGTCACACTTCAGGACTGTGTCCTGACCATTCTGCACTCCCTGAGGGCGTAAAGAAGGCATAAAAGTGGAAGTAAAATGATGCTCCTGGAATGTCTCTTCCAAAATCCCTCACTGCAATGTCCCCCTAAGGTTATTATCTCAGCTTGAACTGGCTTATTTCCAAGTCAGAGAAATAGGCCATAGTAACTACCATTGAACTACTTCCTTTACCTTACTTGGTAAAGTTAGTAATAATTAGGAATCAGACCATTCTTTCAGTCAAGTCTCAGAAACCTATCCAAAGTTGCATCTCTCTGACCCTTCTCCACTTGTTACCGTTTTCAAGGAGCACACCCTGAAAACAGTCTGCGGGACTGTACTGTGCTCTGAGATAGTCCAGGATGACCTTCCATCTCAAGGTCACTAATGTCATTCACATCTGCAGAGCCCCCTTCTCCGTGTAGGTTTCACAGATTCTACTCAGCTCTGTGGATAGATAGACATGTTGACCTGAATTATACGACAGGGCTAACTTGACCAGTGCTTCCTGTGTCTCTAGGAGTCCGCCTACTACATATGGCACATTTTAAGCCCTCAGTCATGGGATCTTCTGCCATAATTCTGTACAAGTGCAAGAGTGTAACACAGTAGGCTCAGACCAGTGGTGTGAACTGTCAGGTCACATGCCAAGTATGTACAGGGATAAAGCCAAGGGGACTTGTTCCATCTGTTGAAACTGTCATCCCAGTCTACACTCTATTGGAACACAGAGAGGCCTTCAAATACTTGAAGATAAAGAGAAATACTTAAGTACTTAAGAAAACTGTAAGAATTGTTATATGGGTCTATTTTACTGGAATTTTCCATTTTTGTTCATCTTTAGGCATTAATGCCATTTGGTTCTCTCAGTGACCATCCAAGTCATGAGGAGGAAGTCATTCCAAAGGGAGCCTTTCTTCTCTGAGTTGATACACATGATTTCATGAGTTTGCAAATTAGCAAGGCATGCAGACATATTTGCTTGTCTGATCAATCTTGAATTTATTCCTACACAGCAGTATTCCACAGGCAAACAAAGTATACACAATGGCTAGATTGAGGGAGGGCCATTGCTTAATGGTAGGGTTCTTGTTTCTTTTTGTTAGCTGAATACATTTATTTTAGGCTCAGCCAAAAATCTTGCTGAGAAAATTTTGAGCCGAAAAATAATGAACCAAATTAAAAACAAAACAAAACAAACTATAATAGGTGTTTTCCAATCCTGATTGGCAGCCTCAAGGGAAAAAGGAGTTTTTCCCATCATTGAGGGTGTCATTCATTCTTAACTAACTCAAAGTCAGTACAAATTTTGGCAATCTATTCAGATGCCTCTTTTAACTAATTCTTTGAACAAAGTTTGTTACATCCTTTAGTAAGTGTGGAGAGAGAAAATTATATGTAATCACTTCTCAGAGTATGACTGTGTATGAGTTAGAAGTTTTGGTGCAAGGTTACATCAAAACTATACATTCTCATTAATGTAGATCCTCAATTTTTCTTAAGGTATGTGTAATTAAACTGAAGATTTTTATTCCTTGATTCATTTTAAACATTTTCTTGTCACTGGAAAACATTTTGGTAAATTGATTAAATATTCTGCTGACATTACATGATTTACTTCATTTCCATCAATTTCCACCAGTGGTAATAATATAAATTTTTTTTTGAAAGTATACGTTAGTGAGGATGAGTCAAATTAAAGAAAATACTACATGTTGATATTTAGAAAACATTAACATAAAGTGTTTGCTTAAGTTCCTGGCAAATAGTGAATCCATGACAAAGGGTAGCTACTATTTTCTAAACACTTTTACTTATTTTTGGTTAAATCATTATGGAATTATATATATATAGTATTTAGCTTGTAATTTCACTCAGCAACAGGCCAGCTCCTGGGGACTCAAACATGAAGGTGAATGGAAAAGCCTTTGCTTTCGAAGTGCTATCATTGTAGTGGAGCGAGACATACTAAAGACCAGTAGCAACATGTTTTGTCATTGTGGAACTATGCACAAGTGTTGTGGGAACGCAGCAAGGGAGGTCTCCTAGGTATACTACAGAGCTGGGGAAATCCTTTTTTTGTGTGTGGTACTAGTGTGACAGGGAGAATAACTCCCAACCTGTTTGATGTCGATGTGCCAGGTTTGTGGTCTCACAACATCAAGGCATGAAGTCACTGTGAACTAAAGGAAGAAGTTAGGAGGGTTTTATTGGAAATAATAAGAATAGCTCCTGGATTTCCAGGAAGGGTCCCAAGCAGGTGGCTGGCTGAGACTCTTAGTAGGATAATATTTTAAATAGCAAAATCGCAGTGTGTGTACACTGTAGGTCAAACTATAATCAACCTGGAGGATTGCAAGGGTAGCTGCTTAGCTGATGTTGATCCAACAGGGAAACAAGTCATGCAGCAAGAGAAGGGGGGCAGAACAAAGGAGTCCCGCAAAGGCAGGGGGGTGTGGGTCTGGACAGATGCTCTAGTCACCCACCTGAGTGTGTGATGCCTCTCTGGGCTCACTGGACCAGGTGGCACTAATTACAGCATACTCTCAAGCACTCTTTATCCCCGGGGAGGCTGCAGGCCTGGCTGTTCCTTTGTCTTGGGGCCTGCCTGCCTCCCTTCAGAGGCACCTCTAGCCACAGTCTTGATGTGTCACATCTTTCGTACTGACTTCAAAGGCCCAATCCCTCTCTGATTCCCTATTAATGTCTATCTAATTTATCTGTCTATAATACTAGGAATGGAATCCTGGGTTCTTTACTACTGAGCTACATGGCTTTCAACTTGCAATCTTCCTGCCTCAGACTTCCAAGTAGCAGGTATTATAAGTGTGTACCACCATGCCTGGCTAAGGGCCGGGGAATTGTTCATAGAGGAAAGCCATTGAGATGACATTTGAAGGGTGAGTAAAAGGATCAATCTCCATACGCTGGGGATGAGGCTTGGTGGGAAGGAATGGCAGCTCTGAGGCCTTCGTATATGAGCACAAAGGTTAGGTTGTGTCAGACAATTAGCAGGGAGTCACTGAACAACTTTGATCTGGGAAGCAAAATATAATCAGATCTGTATAACTCCCGGCCTATTTGATATCAGATGCTCTGAGTTTTATTATACTATGAATTGGCAGACAGGAGAAATGGGTAGACATCACAAAGGGGCAAGGCCAGAGGCAGAGAGGGTCACAGGTGCAGAGCACAGTGGGCAGCAGTGATGGGGAGGTGGCAGGTGGGAGAGCAGCCAACGTGCCAATCTTAGTGATGGATGGAGGTGGAGAGGTGCCTCAGTTACCCTTCTTGTGGCTGAGACAAAATACCCGGCACCCAAAGTTAAAGGAGGGCAGATTTATTTGGCTCACAGTTTGTAGAGATTTCTGTCCATAGTTAGCTGGCTCCAAAGCAGGGTAGCTTGGCAGAGGGGCATTACAGAGGAGAAAGGGTTCATGGTGGGTGGAAGGTACCAAAGCAAGCAAGAAACAACCACAACTCTTTCTATCCCTTGTATCTTATTAGGGAGGGCAGCACTCATACCTTTAATTCTAGTGTCTTTGACCCTAGCATTGCACCATGACTCAATCCCAGCATCACACACTCTAGATCCAGCCACCTCTGGAAAAGCTCCACCTATGTCCACATGAGGCTTTGAAGGGACAATTAGACACCGCCTTATGGGCAGGGAAGGCCTTTTTCCAGCTCTTTTCCAAAATCTACCAAATTTCCTTGGGATTACTGCAGGCAACACTTTCTTGAAGTCAAAACCAAAAAGAACAGCATTCTCTGCGTCCAAGCTGACACTATCATGCAAATCAACAGGAGCTATTTGGTTTCCAAATCAAGCAACTGTTGACTGGCTGGTCTTTGGAAATCAGTATTCCATTCACAGTACTGCAAATGCCTGCTAATGAAAGTGACTCCAGCAGATGTTACAGGAATGTTTTTCATAACTAGGGTGCTCTACAAACAAGGTTAGAATCTTCCCATTACAATTTCCCCACCTGGCATTGCTGCAAACTGAAACTGGTGGATATCATTTGCCACAAGACCTCATTCTATGGCTAATGCAGCATGAAATTATGCAGGCTGAAGCAAAATCTAACAAACAATAAGCATTGGCAAAACCAATGACAGCAACTTCGCAGATGGAGTATGAAAACGGGTTTTTCCTCATGGAACATGTGGCCAATTCATTATCTTTTTCTTTAAGTGGAACACAAAAAAATAAAATACAGAATGTTTACTAAACATGCATTGTAAGGTAAAAATTCACCAGATATGGAAATAGCCATAACAGTTACAAAAAGGATTATAGTTAAGTTTCCCCTGATTACTAGAAAGTGATTTTCACAGCTTGGTACTGATACAGGAAAATTAATCTCCCAACCTGAATGATATCAGACGAGTTCGTGTTCTCTAAAACCGAAGAATGAATTTTAGGAACAACGGAGGTTAAGAGCAGAATATATTTATTGAGAGAAAGAAAGCTTTAGTACAAGAGAGGGACAGAAGGGGGGCCCCGAGTGGGTTACCCCCGACTCTGTCTTTCCTAGGGACTTTTATAGAGAAAAACCATGAGGTGAGGTGGGTCCAAGGTAGGGGAGATGGACAAAACTATGGTCAGCCAATAAGATTGCAGGTATAATTGTCGAGGTAAGACTGAGTAAACTGGGATCAAATGGGGAAGCGAGTCACATAGCGAGCAGGCATGAATACAGATCAGGGGCTTTTCCTGTAGAGGTAGGCTAGTGACTCTTCCTGGCTTTTTAGAAGGTGGTTGTTACTTATTTAGAATATCAATCCCACTTACCTAGAGAGGTAAGTAGGTGCATTTGTTAGCCCCTATTGTCTTAAGTACTGGCCCACAGGTCTGTTGGCTTCTTCAGGTCTGTTGGTTCCTTCGAGGGCCCGGCCCTGTCTGACTGCCTATAATATTTCTGTCTAATTCAGCTGCCTATAACAGTACTTTGCAATCAGGACAAACTTGGACCTTAGTTGAAACAAATGCTACAAAAAGAAAATTACTTTAAAATCATGATAAAAATTAACCAAGAGTCTCTAAACATCAACTTCAATACTATGAATTTAATAAATTATAAACCAGAACACAGAGTGACCCAGGTGGAGAAACTTGTTCCAACAGCAGCTCAGTTAACATGAATCCTTACATTTCATATTGATTTATTCATCAGAGGGACTAAAGGTACCTTCACAGGGTGCTTAACATTATTAAATTAGATCAACTCATAATCTCAATGAATGTCTTATTACAGTAGGTGTGTTATGTAGTATTGTAAGAGAAATTTTCCCTAATAATAATGATACCGCTCTCCCACCCTCCTCCCCATTCCAGGAATTAAGCTGTTACAATTTATGGTTGCCCAAGGACAGAGTGGACCGGAAAGTCTGGGCTGCAAGACAAGAGCCCCCCCTGACTAAGAAATTTGTAAAATGTGCCTTTCCTGAGCTACTTCTGCCCATATTAGAAAACATCCTCCACCTCCAACCTTAGACCTCCACGTAGTTATTTCCTCCAATAAATGTAAAAAGCCATTTAAACTAACCAATGCCATCTGCTTCTGTAACCACGCTTGCAAAGACCCTTCCTCCCTTTGTTCTAAAGCACATAAGCCCTGCTCGGGCCTAACTCAGAGCTCTCTCTGTTCCTGCGTGTGCAGTGAGCCCCACGCATGCCTGGACAATAAAGACCCCTTGCAAATTGCATGAGCAGGCGTCTGTTGGCGTCTTCCTACACGCGGCGGGCATCTCAACCCTCACAGTATGCCAGCTTAAACATAATTTCTAAGTTTCTTAGACAACAACTTGGATTAATATTAAATCAATGTAATTAATGAGTAATCCTTTGACACTTGAGTGACTTCTAAGTAAGACTAAATATTAAACACTGGTTACTAAGTTTGATTTTAAGTTCATGTACATTTTGGCTTTTTTTTTAAATTTTGAGACAGGGTCTCACTATGTAGTTGAGGCTGGTCTCAAACTCTTGGCAATCTTCCTGCCTCAGCCTCCCAAGTGCTGGGATTATAGGCATGTGCCACTATACCCGACTGCCTTTCACCTTTATATGTGACAGAACTATTATATTTTTGTGTTTTGCTAAGGAAAATGTTCATTTTTTCCACTTTAAGAAGATATACAAGGGTTGTCTGTGTGTGGTTTTAGAGTTGTGTTATGTATACAGGTAAGCTTTACTAATCTGCTGAAACAATTCTATGCAAAAATATTCTCAGTAATCTGCCTCCCAGTTTTCCATCAGAAATGTAAGTTAGTTATCTTGATTAAAGTTATAACTAACATACATGGTTAATTAAGATCATATTTGAAGCAATAGTGGCAAAAAATACAACTGTGTATGCAAAGTAATGGGATGAAATTTTTTCAAGAAAAAGTTTTGTCTTAAAATATGTTCCAGAACACATATTGAAAAGACAAAATTTGGGTAAATAGCAAGTTGTCAAAGAAGTGAGAGAATAGATTTAATTTGCTGTAGTTTATTCCATTTAAGTCTGGCAAGGATCCATGACATGTATTAGGTTTTGACAAGATTTGCCTTGTTTTGATGGGCTTAGTCACTGATTATTTAAAGGGAGACATTATGAAGCATTTACCTGCTGGTACAATATTAATTCAAAACTAGGCTTTTTCTCTGATAAATGGTAGATTGGTCCCAATAAAGGTTATTCTGCACCTCTTGAGTGATCTTCCCAGGTAGCAGAATCTATACCTTACAAAATAATGCTGTCAATCATTCAAAATATAAGAAAATATGAAATATTCTTTGCTTGTGAAAGTTGCTTATGCCTTCTTCTGTGTTTATTTTATAATATTGTCACATGAATTGAATAAATGACAAAGCATTGATTCCCAGGTTCCTTACAATCTAAACTTAACCATGTATCATGTATCCTCTAATTATTTTTTTAATTTTGTTTTCTGAAAATTAGGTCTTAACATATTTTATAAAGAGGGGAGCTGCCTTTTATACCTTTGAAATTTCTCAAATGGCTCTTGGAAATCACTACAATTTATTCTTTTACCTTCTAAATGGAGAGATACTGGAAATAATTGGGTTTGTTTAATATATAACACTTCATATTTCTTTATTAGCTTGACACTATTGCACGGTGCATGGAAAAAATAGTCAAATCCAAAGAGACATCAAGGTTTCCCTAGGTTAAGTTTCTATCAGAAAAATGTTATTAATACAAATAGTCCAGAACTTGAATTTTTATGGAAATTCTCAGAAATTTATAATGACCTTGCTATCTATAATATATCCTTATTTTCAGGGAAATATTGACCAAACTATTATGGAATAGTTATGGACTATTACAGCCACTTTAAACTCTTTTGGGGAGGCAGTTTGATGCAGGATCTCACTATGCAGTTCAGGCTAGTCTTTTTTTTTTTTTTTTTTTGGCGGTATTGGGGATCGAACTCAGGACCCTGCGCTTGCTAGGCAGGCGCTTATTCCACTGAGCTATATCCCCAGCCCCAGGCTAGTCTTGAAATCACCATGTACCCCAGGGTGGTCTCAAACTCACAGCAATCTTCCCGCCCCATCATCCTAAATGCTGGGATTACAGGTGTGTACCACCATGCCCAACCTCATTTGATACCTCGAGGAATACACTCTTGGGTTATGGTACCAGTTGGCGGTAGGGCATACACTTAGCACGTGTGAGGCCCTTGGTTCCAACCCTAGCACCACCAAATAAACAAATGAAAAAGAAGAGACTCTTGTGCGCAAACTTGGGAGAGGATCTTGCTTGACCACATTCAGACAGTCAGGGTGACCTGAATGGGGGGTTTCCATGGCTCTTTGCAGTCCAGTTACAGAGACACAGACATGCATACTTCAGGAAAACAGATTTCTGCCCCCAAATTCAGACATGTAAGATTCAATCACATAGTACTGAACCAAGGGAAATGACATTGTGATATTTTGTTTGGAACACTGTTGGCCTTACTGTGAATACTCCATACTCATGTAAAGACAAGAAAGCCCTTTCTGTGTCTCTTTAAGCATTAAGACTCAATTTAGTAACTTGTGCTTCTATAAACTGGGAGGAAGCATTTAATGGGATCTGATTCTCACTGACACCTCAGAATTCAGAAGCAAGTGTTTTATGAGTCTCTTTACTTTCCATAGTGGTATCAGTATTGGTAAAGTTCAATAATAATTTGCACTCCTTTTTACTCCTTTTCTTTTATAAAATAATGGAAAAAAATTGTCTGTGCAATCAGAACCATCCCTGGAAAGTCAGACTGTTTGAGAGCGCTTCTCATTTGGCTGGGTGCAGTTGGTACTGCAGGAGCCACGGGCAGGGTGGCCAGAGCTTGGCAGCTGCTCCACAGTGTGCGACTATGTTTGCCCGTCAACTCAAGTCAACCAAATAGTTCATTACTAGCTAGGTGCAGTGGTGCATGCTGTGATCGCAGCACTGGGGAGGCTGAAGCAGGAGCACTACCATGAGTTTGAGGCTACATAGTGAGTTCAAGGCCAACCTAAACTACTTAACAAGACTGTTTCAAAACAAACAAAAAAGTAGTGAACTTTCTTGCTACACCTCGGTATATAATCAAGCCAACCAAATCTTATAGCAACAGACTTTCTGTGACCAAGAATAGTCTTTGAAAATTATTTCTAATTGAAAATGAGGGAGACTGTTACTATAATTATGCAAAACTTGGAAACAGCAAAGAGATTTCTGGTTGTTCTTTTGGTACAATGCAAGGTTTATTTGATTCACTTTCTGTCAAGTGAGCTATTTTACTAGTCTTTAAATCAAAGGTTAACCTAAAAAGGTCTGATAGAGATGCAAATAATTTCTGCGGGGGGCGGGGGAGATGACCCCAAAATTTACAATATATTGTCCTGTAGGATATTAAATAGTTTTAAAAATCTGCCTTGTCAATCTTAACCTAACGATCTTTTATTAAATTGCTCCAAATGCCCACTTGCAAAAATGCTCCTTGAGCCAGTATTAATGTCTCACTGATTATCTCTTTCGTTAATGTATTGGATAAAGCATTAGACATATGTCCATTTTCTATTGGTGTTAAAATTATGGTTTTACCTATTTTAGCAGTGGTGCAAAATGTTTGTAAATAATAAATTCAGGGTCACACAGAGTAGGGTCTGGGAGGGTCCACCCTACGTGGATAGGAGGCAGAAGCTGCTCATGGGAGGCAGCCCTGGCTCCAGCCACAAAGCCATCTGCCCTGCCATAAGGCCAGCCCCACCCAGGAAAGACAACTTCGTCTGTACACAGAAATGCCCCGCACCACACAGAGATGCCTGCACAGCTGCCTTCTCACCAGCAGTGACCATAAGTGTTGTGTTGAAGTAACAAAAATGTTTTAAAAGGCTAAAACCTAGTCAGGTGAGTTTTGCCTAAAAGCTAGTGTAAATACATCATAAATATATGTTCAGTCTCTGGGAAGAAATCTATCAGTAAGTAATAAGCTGCGAAACTCGCTCCTTAAGTAGAAAGTTGCTTGTAAAGTAGAAGCACTGAGTCTTAATTTTAAGGTGTATATCCCAAAAGACCGACCTTCCCCCTTCATCCTTCAAAAGTAGATAGATGTACACAGCATCACATTATTACCAGAAAATTTCAAACACTGTACAGAGTTGCCCAGTGGACTCTGTACCTGCAAGCATTTCAATAAATACTTGAATAAATAAATAATAAATAAATTTTTATTTCAATAAACTAAGTGTGTGTGTGTGTGTGTGTGTGTGTGTGTGTGTTTTAAATAGTAGAATACTGATTTGGTATCTAGCCCACAGCACCTAGCATGTGGCAAATACAGTACTCATTAAAAGTAGGAAAACAATAAATCAGGCTTTTCTAGTAGTGCATATGTACTTAATATAGCACTGCAGATCCTTATGCACGCACACTGATCCAGTTCCACCGAGGCTGGAAGGGTTCCAGGCACATTGTACAAGCTCTTCAGTGCCAGGCTGTGGAGTTTAACTTGACAGCGCGGTTCAGGACAGCTGTACAATGTGTCTCAAAACAAGAAGCGACCTGGTGCACACAGTACTAAAGTTGTGACTTGGGATAATGAGGACTCCACGGCTCCCGGCAGAAGAGTGACCGGCTGGATTTGTGTGACGTCAAAGAGGGCTTGAGGCGATGTAAGCAGCAAAGAGCTTGGTGCTTTTTCTGGAAACCTGTGTACAGTTTCCAAACTCTTACTGCTTACCAATGTGATTGGATTTCTGGGGGATCCTCCCCAGAGGCCAACCAAATCAGTCATGGCTACCGGACATCTCCAACCCCGGTTCCATCAGGTGCGTATTAAAATACAGACTCCACCTCTCCCAACCTACAGACTCAGAATCTGCACTTCCAGGAGCGCCCATGGGTGGCGCGAGAGAGCGCCCGCCCGCCCGTGGGTCAATACCGTCAAAGGCCTGCATTTCCTTCCAAGTACCTCATTCTCTCCACTCCATCCCTCTTGCGCCCTTCTCCATTTTCACCTGTTAGATCACAGGAGGCGTGAAATATGCTCGCAGGAAACCAGGACAGGACAGGTTTTAAAGAGAACCAGCAAACCCGCAGCTGCTCACACTATTTCAGGTCAACTCCACATAGCTGTTTCAACTGCCTTGCTTTTCTGTGGGACGAGATGAACTGTTTTCAATTTCATAACAGAAATAGAGGACAGCGGCTTTTCAAGGAATATTTACCGCGTTGTCACTTTTTTTTTTCTGGTGCTATAGATTGAATCCAGGGCCTTCCCACTGAGCTACAGCCACATCCAATATGTATTTCTTATTTTGAGGCAGGGTCTTGCTCAGGCTGACCAGGAACTTGCAACCCTCCTGCCTCAGCCATCTAGTGCTGGGTTATTGGCGTGTGCCACCATGCCCTGCTGGACATCACATTTTTAAAGGAAGATTTAGTTCTTGAAATCAGTCAGTCTGGAAACAAAAGGGCATTAGCAAACTCCCTCACACTCTCCACCCAGGAGGAAAAGGAAGAAATGCAGGAGAGAAAGTTGGCCTTTGTCACACAGGGGTGGAGCGTGGCTTTTTCCTTGGCCTGGCTGGGGGAGGGGACCCAGTGGGCCCTCGTTTCGCAGTTGTTCTGGACGCCTCAGGCCTGGGGGCTGTCAGATCACTTTGGGTCCTTTGGTGCCTTTTATGCTGGTCCAGTCACAACTCCTCAGGCCTCTCCTGGGAAGCTGGTCCTTTCTCCAGCACTCCTGGCCTTGACCTGAAGAGCAGAGGCCTGGGGTGGAGAAGCCAAAAGAGCCATCCTGGGGCACCAGCCGCTCCCCACCCGTAGTCCTTTACTCCCTACAGAGCCTTGGCATGCCTGGGGGCATGGAACCCGAAAATTCACATTTCTTCGATGTCCTCTGCGACTGCTGGTTGGGGGCACATCTGAAAATCAAGATGTTTTAGTTTAAATCATCCTAACGTGCATTCCTACAGTGAGTTCAACATTGCTGTGCAAGCTTGGGGAATTTCTAGAAACACGCAGCATGTTTGCTTTTTCTCTCCATTAAAAGCTGAAATGTCTACATAATTCAATACAGATCACAGCATGACCCATGTGGCCAGCGACAGACTTGAGCTCTGGATGTCCGTCCCGTTTCCAGGGACAGTGGCTTCCAGCTGGAGCCTCCACAGCTCTGCACCAGAGCCTGCAGCTAGGGCCCCAGAGGCTTCAGGGCACCTACAGCAGCAGAGCAGGATGCTGCCCCACTGCCTGGCTGGATCCCAACGCCTTATACAAAGAGTTGCGATTGATTTCTTGAAAGTATGGTGTGTGCTGTGTCAAGATGCAGATGCTCTCAAGGGGCAGCCTTGTCAGTTTGGCTGCTAGGACAGAACCCTGGGCCTGAGTAGTTTCTAACCAACAGAGATGAGCTTCTACAGTTCGGGAGGCTGCAAGTCCAAGGTCAAGAGCCAGCGGAGTCAGATCATGGCAGGGGCCTTCCAGGTTGCAGACTGCCGGCGTCCGGGCACTGCAGAGAGAAGGTAACGTGCTCTCTCAGGTCTCTTTTGAGGCTCATGTCCTACTGGGACCAAATTTTCTAACAGTCTCAACACCAAACACCATCTCATCAGCGAAATGCTGAGTATGAGGGGATACTTCCAGTCCACAGAAGGGGCTAAGTCGTGACCAGGGACAGAAGCTTGAATTGGGCACTGGGGTACTTTACAGTTTGTCTCTGTGTGAGGGAGGAAAGGTGAATTCAGGTAAAGATCTGGATCTTCATAAAAGTCCCACGCAGAGTTCAGTCAGAATAAGGATAAAAACATCTGGGAGTGAGACCAAAATCCAGAGACTAGCAAAGGACATGTTCCTGAGTTACTATTGTGGCAGAGGCATCCCCCATGCACCTACCACCAGACAGACTGGCATAATGTTCAAGCCTTCTCCTCATCCCAGAGGGGTTTATTAATCTTAGAAGAATCTAACCTTGAGCTAGGCATGTGGCCCACACCTGTAACCCTAGCACTCTGGGAAGCTGAGGCAAGAAGACCAAAAGTATGAGCCCAACCTGGGCAGCTTGATGACTTAACAAGACTCTGTCTCAGAGGGGAGGGGGCTGGGGCTACAGCTCAGTATAGAGACCCTGGGCCCCTCCCTAGTACTGGGGGGCACGAGAGAAAATATGTGCCCTTACTCTTGATGTCATTCACGGTTCCACTTGGCAGTTACTGATACCACTCAGGAGTCACTACTCAGTCCTGGAGCAAGTCCTTGTCACTGCCCCACTGAGAGTTGGTCCCTTCATTTTATAGATGTCCTTCTGCCAAGCTTCCATCCCCCTGTCCAAGAAAGTTACTTGGGAGTGCTGTTGAGCATCTATCATTTAATTCTAATTTATTTTCTTGATAACCAAAAGAACATAGTCGGCCCTCTGTGTCTTCAGATTCTCCATTCATGGATGGATTTAACCAACTTTGGATAAAAAATATTGGGGAAAAAGTTGTGTCTGTACTGAACGTGTACAGACTTTTTTCCTGTCATTCCCTAAACAATATTGTATAATAAATATTTAAATAGCGTTTACATTGTGTTAGGTATTACAAGTAATCAAAATATGGTTTACCATATACAGGAGGATGAATTTAGATTATATGTGAATACTCTGCCATTTAATGTATCCATGAGGTCTCCTGGAACCAAATTCCTACCTTGAAAGAGAACTGTATATGCTCACTGTGCTGAGAAGTGCTGAAAGCCTGGGACTTTAGGCAGGGGTGGTAGCACATGGCTATGATCAGACATTCAAAAGGCTAAGGCAGGAGGATCAAAGGTTGGGGCCAATATGTGCAACTTAGCCAGACAATGTCTCAAAAATTAAAAATACTTGAAAAGGACTAGGGATATAGTTCAGTGGCTGAGTGCTCCCTGGTTGGATCCCAAATACCATAAGAAAAAAATTTCTGAGATTTTACCCTACTTGCAAGCCAAGTTAGCCTACTACAATTTCATGTATGTGGCACAAGACAGAAGTCTTGGGGATAGAGACCCAGGACTTCATTAACCATGAGAGCCAGAATGTCAACATTTGTACTGACCCCCTATGCTCAGATTCCTACAGGATGATGCAAGGTGGCTCAGGTGCAACTTGTCTGGGAAATAGGTTACATTACAGGAGAGGAATCTTAACTCGGGGAACTCTGGTTTATGGTGGGGTGTAAGCCCTCCAGACTGGCTCTGCCCCGAAGGAGACAGTCCCTGTCTTATATTGGACAGTAAACAGGCCTACCCACCACACACACAGAACACCATATCATCCCAAGCTGTTCATTACACAAACATCCTCAGAAAGCCAACCTAGAACAAAGACAGTCACTGGCTCTGCTCACAAAGTGTGCAGGAAGAGTGATGGACTCTGAACATCCCAGAGAAAGTAAATTGGTTAACGGGAAAAAATTACAACCCCATTTCTTAGGAATAAACACTGTGAGCATTTTGATATAATGACTTACAGATTTATTCTGTGCCATACTGTTTGTACTTCCCACCTCTAATTATATATTGATTATTTTCTCTGTAGGATTAAATTGTTCTTTTATAACATAATGTTTAAAAGCTTAACAGTCCATTGCATGAATGCACCAAACTTATTTACCAGACCTCTGGTGTGCAATACTTAGTTCCACCCCCTCAATAGATACATAGATATAGAGAGGGAGAAATTTTATATATATAATTCAGACTGAGGAGTAACATTTAATGAGAGATTAAATAAAATTTAATGAGTATCAACATGGTGGCCTTGAATTCACAGTGATCCTCCTGCCTCAGCCTCCCAAGTGCTGGAACTGCAGGTGTGTGCCTCCCTGCCCAGCTCTAGACAGGTTCTTATTAGGGGAAGAAAAATAAAATGTGGTTTCTGCCTTCAGGAAATCAAGAAAAATACGTTTGGGCAGAGAGAAGCTTTCGCCACGAATTCCATCAAGTATTACTAGTTTAGTGTAACAGGAAGGCAATTTATGACAGAAGGAGCAACACAGTTGGCTGCTAAATTTCCAGAGAGAGCCTCAGAGCTGTGCAAGTGTCGTGGAGCTCATGAGGCTCCTCAGGCAGATCCTGGAAACACACAAGGTATGAGTATTTATCCCGAGACTCACTTCACAGAGTCCCTTTAATAAGACTCTAAAATCCAGTCTTTAATTGTACCTGCCACTACAAGATTCACACATCACCAACTCCGGAGAAGGAGCTGGCCACTGTCTTCAGTATAGTTCAGCTCTATATAAAGCTGTTATATAAAATCTGGAATTTTATGAAGTTCAAGCTGCTGTTACTTGTTAAGAACAGATATTCTGGGGAGGTGTGCATGCACCCAACACAAGGCAAAGGCAGCAGCTCCTCCCTTCTACAGGTAAAGGCTCACCGCAGAGCTGGGCCCAGTGCGTGCAGAGCCCGAGTCAGTGCGAGTCTGGCTCTCCTGTGTGTTCTCATTGCCAAGCATGACTTCCCCAGTGCGTTCTGCAGATCATGAGCTGTATACAAAAGCACATTTTAAGGTGAAAACAGATTTCTGAGGCAAAAAGCAGATTTTCAAGGTCAAAATTTTTTTATGGACTGTGTTAAATAATTTAAAAATTGTCTTCCTGCAGAACTTTTCAGAGGCATTGATAAGCTGGTATTATTTGAGAATTTCCAATATGAAATATAGCCTTTCTAAAATTCCCTAAAAATTTTACATTATGGGATGTTTCTTTCATAGAGTACACTGCAAGGCCAGTGTTTGGGAGAGCCTGAGTTTGAGAAATGCTGGTATAGCTCAGAGCCATGGGGATAGAAGATATTATGCTGGCATTTGTCTGGGAGCCCCAGGAACCTGACCATGTAACGCTGTGGCAAGCTGCTGGCCCCTGCGACATCCAATAAGGGAAGCACAAGACCAGAGGGTAGCAGGCAAATCAACACCATTTTTTTCCTCAATGGGCTTCCTTTGGTAGACTGCCAATTGTTGAAGCTGTAATTGACACTTCTGAGTATTGCCAGAGAGGTGTTCGAGGTTAAATATTAAGCCCAAAAAGTCCTTTTGGGGTGCAGTCTAACCTTACCCACCCTCTCTCTACTGTGGCGCCAGAGAGGGCACTGTCCAGAAGCTATTGTGACCTGCCTTGGGAATTTCTGTTTTATTCTGCACTTCAGTGACCAGGGCTTCTTGATTCCTAAAGAACTCCAAGTGCAGAGCAATTGCTCAGATAGCAGCTTGCAGAGAGGCACCCCCAGCCAGTGCTTTGTTAAATTTCTCTACAGAGCCCCCCAGTTCACAGATGGTGGGCCCACCTCTGCAATGACAGCAGCAAGCTCCCACAAGGCAGTTAGGGACCTTTTTAAGGGACTTGTCACCTGCTCAGTGAAGGACTTCCCAGTCAGATTTAGCAGAGGTTTTGCCAGTTGTAGCCTGGGCTCTCATATACTTCTCTGCCTGACTGGCAGGATGGTATCTAGGGGTGGAAAAAAATCAGCTCAGTGGTCACAAATGCGTCGGCCCCTGTATGTTTCAGAGGGGCTAGTATTGACCTGGTAGTGCACTCTTCTGCTCTTTAGCAAGACTTTAGCAACATCAAGAGTTGCCACAGCAGGTCCTAACTGCTAAGAAATCAAACCTGGCCAAGAGCTGAGAGACATCTGAGGCCACATCACTGATCTTGTCTGCATCCAGCATGTCAAGTATTCCAAAGGTTGCACTTTCAGAAGAGAGGCATCTTATCTATCCATCCATTAATCCACCCCCCCCACACCCAGCCAGCCAGCCATAATCCAACCACTGGTTCTACCATTAATATGTGTGGGACTCCTACCATACACTGAGCACTGATCCAGAAATAAGCATGGGGGATGGTGTCAAGGAACAAAATTTTAAACTGTCTTAAACATCAAATCGGTACCAGGTGTGGTGGCACATACCTGTAACTCTAGTTACACTGGAGTCTGAGGTAGAAAGACTACAAGTTTGAGCTCAGCTGAGGTAATTTAATGAGACTTTGTCTCAAAAATTTTTAAAAATGGCTAGTAATATAGCTCAATGGTAGAATGCTGCCTATGTGTGTGAACCCCTGGCTTCAATTCCCAGTACTGGGGAAAAAAGCTTTTGTTAGAGATTCCTGAAAGATGTATCCCACAGTCTTGGAAGTATGAAGATGTTACAATGAGCTAAATAGAGCAGATGGATTTTATAGCAGAAAAACAGAAAAGCAGGATCAGGGAACAAAAAGTAGATTGATCATTTCTAGGTTACTTTCTTTCTAGCCATGCAAAGAAAATCTTGGTTTTGTGGGTTTTGATTTTTTTTTTTTTTTTTTTTTTTTTTTGCGGACTGGGGATCAAACTCAGAACCCTGCGCTTGCTAGGCAGGCGCTTATTCCACTGAGCTATATCCCCAGCCCGGTTTTGTGGGTTTTGGCTCTCATCTCTCTCCTTATGTTTTGGGAAGGCAGATCTTACAAGCAAATAACTTATGTTTTAGTTAGGTGGTGTGGAATTTAACACAAGTGACTCCATTGGGAGCTGCTGTTTTTAACAGAGGAGGAGGCAGAAACTAATCAAATCAACAAATAAATAAATGCCAAATATTTCAAGTGTTATGAAGAAGTATAAAGCAGGAAAAGGGACCAGAGAAAATTGGTCTGCTGTATTCTCAGTGCCTGACAAATAGTGTTTGATAAAATTTGTTAAATCAATAAAGTACTTTGACAAGAGCCTGAAGAAGTATATACAGTACTACTATCTCCAGTTTACAGATAAGGATGTGGAGGTTCAAAAGGGATCAAGTGATTTACCCAGAGTCAAATAGCTAATCAGCAGAGTAGATCTATGAAGGCAAATGCACTGACTCTGGAGCCCAAGACTGCAGCCATTTCACTTTAGCTTTTCTTCAGTAGAACATAGTGATGGGACAACAACAGTCTTAAACAGTGAAGGCCTTTCTTTCCGTTTTCTTCAGCATTGGGGATTGAACTCAAGGTTTTGCATCCTTGTCGGGCCGTGGGGGTGTTAAGGGTTATTTTCATGGGTGAGGTCCCCAGGAAAAAAAAAAAATGAATGCAGTGCTGACATCAGCAACAACAGCAGTGTCTTTATTGTTTGGCCCTTACATATGCTGTTATCACATATTTACATTCCTGTGTACTAACTTAACTGTGTGACACATGCATGTCTATGCTAAGTCATGCTTTCATACTTGTAACCCATTGTACACCTGTGTGTGACAGCAGGGTCATGTCCTCGGGAGTCCTCAGATGCTCCAGGCTTTGAAACAATCTGCAGTGGTTCCCTACATCCTACCCCCTCAAAAGTTGAGGGAACATCACTTCTGGTGTGCAGCCCATAGAGGGGACCCGGAACACAAAGACAACAACAGCAATAAAGGAAACAGCATAATCCACTAACCCTACTGCCACCACAATGCAGCTGGTGTCCACTCAGTGCCAGGTGGACCCCAAGGATTCCCACCATTGGGTTGGGTGAGTGGGTCCTGTGCAGGTCCTGGATGGCTGATACATCTGCATCTGTTTCCTGTAGGGCTTCCTATACATGTATCTAGTGGTCAAGGATAAAAATGCAACATTCTACATGCAAGAGGGCACAAGTGCCTTCCTGTGCTGTGGTTAGCAAACCAAGGGTCATGCAGTTTTGCAAAACCACCTGTCTCATTTGAGCAGTTTCATCCATGAGCAACTTCATAACCTCACACACAACATTCAGGGCCTGGGCTATATGCTGAGCAAGGACTCCAACCTGGAAAGCTAGGGCTATGGTCCTAGCATCAAGACCACTAGATAAAACCACCAGGCAACCCATCCAGTGTGGTCCCACCTGTGGTACACCTGTGGTACACAGTGTCCCAATTGTGGTGTGTTTATAATGGTGGGCTTGATAGTGCCCTCAATAAGTGGGAATCCCCAGGGGTAGCACCCTGTCCAATGTGTGGGTAGATACAGCCAGCCCATGGGGCCACAGACCCATAGGCTCCCACCATGGGCCGATTGATGGGCCATCCCATCAAGTGTTTGTATCATTTACCAGCAACGTGAGGTTGCACAGACCAGATGGTGCCCACTGACCGACTACCCGCTGAACACAAAGCAGGCTGCATTCAACATTCTCTGATTCCCCGCCATCCATCCCCAGGCATTGTACATCACAGGCCCCAGTCCCTGTGGTGTGGCTGTGCTTTTCCAGATCAGCACCTTGACAGCCTGGCATTAGTGATCCCACGCAGAGCTGATCTGGTTTTGTTGCTGCCAGTCAGCCCAATTGAGCAGGGACACTGGCATACCCTCCATGGGAGGCCCTTGGCGGTGTAGTCGGGAGTTCAGGACATACCCAGCAATGCGGTTGTTGGTGAACATGGGCATTGTCCTGTGTGCCTAGCAGGTGATGCTGTCAGTGTGACTCATCCTGGTCAGAAGGACGGGGAAGAAAGAGAGACCATTATAGGAAGCTCCCACCTGTCCGTGAGGGAGCAGGCCACACGTTCATCCTGTAATAGGGTTGTGGCTGCAATCCTCTCATCCCCAGCTTAGAACACCAAACCTGGGTTGCTGTGGCTGCTGGGATAGCGTCAGGGCAAGGTCCACCACTCCCAAAGGCATGGGCCAAGCAGCCTCAACCTCACTTCCTTTCAGAATGGTGGCTCCAGCACTGGGGGAGAGTACACCCAAGTCCTAAAGGTCCATGCTGAAGCCCATGGCTGTGCTTCCACCACATGGCTTAGTTCTTCCCCCGAGAGCTCCAAAAGAAACATCCAGTTCCCTACTGGGGGCCTGTGGGCCAATCCAAAGCCCATGATAGCAGGCTCCTGGTTGCATGGGCTCCAGTGTGGGAGGGATTAAGACCCCCTTCACTGCCTTAGAGCCTTGCTCTGTGGGCCTACTATGCAGACAGGCCAACTGTGCTTTCAGGAGGCGATCCCATGGGCTGCCACCCATACATCAGAGTTGGTCATTGAGCAATTGGACGGCCTGAGGTAAGACCCTGCACCTACCTGGCACACTTTGGAGCCAAATAGGGTAGCTTAGTTTTCAGGAGCTCATTGTACCTTTCAATTATACCAGCAACCTGCTGCTGGTAGGGCACATGGAAGTGTTGTCTGATATTACTGTCTTCAGCTCATTGTTGTACCTGGGCCCTGTGAAATGGGTTTCCTGGTCAGATGCTATTTCTAGTGGCATCCTATAGACAGCAGTCAACAACTGCAGGGTCTTAATGGTGTGGGCTTGGTCAGCTGAGGGAGTGGAACAGACAAAGCCTACTCCTGTGGCTGTAGCCACAGCAGTCAGAGCATATCTATGTCCCTTCAAGAAAGGCAGGGGCCCAATATAATCCACCCGCCATTGCTGTAGCAGGTGGGGTGCTCATGGTATCCTGCCAAGCTGTGTGGGGACCCTCCTACTCCAGGGAGCCAAATAGGCACACTGGGGACATGCCATTACTGAAGCCTTTGACTCCGCAGGAGTCAAGTCCAGATGCCACTGTGCTACTGCATGGTGCAGGGTCCTATGTGTCCTGATTTCTCATGGAGCGAAGGCGCCACTGCAGAAAGTAGCCCTCCGAGAGTGGCTACCCTTGTCAAGGCATCAGCCAAGTCATTCCCTGGGAGACCAGAGACTTATGTCCTAAAACATGTTAGAGTACATGATGTTGTTTGACCACACTGGGATAAGTCTTGCCAAAGGTCAGCGGCCCGCAACAGTCAGTGTCCTACCTGCCTATCTGGGCTGCCCAAGCTGGCAACCAAAGTGACAGCTCTGGTCTGAGGATGCAGCCAAGCTGCTGGAGCAGGAGGAACCTGCACTGTCCAAGTCCCCCTCCTTGTTGTCATCGTCCTTGTCCCCGTGCTAGGCCTGCTGTGTAGTAGTTGCCGGTCCTTGAGGTGCTGGCCCATGCTGGAGCCTGCCACAGCTGCGCTCTTACACACCCTGCCCACCTCCTACTGGCCAGAGCTGCCCTCATTAGCAGTGGGTAGAGGTCTCCAGTAGGATTCTTCCCAATGCGTCCACCTGGGTGGGGCAGGGCTGCTGCCACCCATGGGCTCCAGTTCGGGACCTGCTTGGAGTTGGCCATGCCCAAAGACTCCTTGTGCTTCCCTCTCTTCTTGTGCCTGCCTGCCCTCCCATGGTGCGCTTCCAGCTGGCCAGGCTCCGCCCCACACCCTGGGGCTCCAGGCTGTCCCTGGGCTTGCCTGCCTTTTTTCCTTTGGTGGTACAGTTTTTCCTGGTCTTGCCTTGCCGTGGCACTTTACTTCCACATCCCTCAGCTGGGCAAAGATGCCACAGTGTTGTGGATGGGTGGTCTATGAAGGGAGCCAGAAGGGCTGCCACCATCCCAAACCTGTCAGCTGGCCCGCTTGCAGGACCATGTCCTTCAAGCATGCTGCCAGCAGTTCCTCATCAGGGCCACATACTGCACAGCAAACATCACTTGGCACATGCCCATTTCTCATAGCAGATACGAAGTCCAGGTAGGTTGTCCATTTCATGACTTGCTCTGGCAAGTCACCTAGATTCACCCAAACCAGGCAAACTGCTGCCATCAACCAGTTTATCAAAGTCTGGCTACCTGCTTCTGAGGCTGTCCTCTGCAAGCCTGAGGACTCGCCACATAGAGGGAGTGCTGGTTATGCTGGCAATTTGGGACATCACTGTAGGCTTAAACATTATCAGCCCCATTGTCCCACAGTGGTGACAACCACACAGGCACTGTTTCACCCACCTTTTGCTTTGTTTCGCCAGCTCCCACAACTCCATGGCCAAGTAGGTCATGTATGTTGTGTGACGGGTAGAAGTAGGTGGTCCCCCTGATCCTCCACCTCCGGCTAGGGGCTCCTCCACCTCTACCTTCTGGTGAATAGCAGGTCTTGCATGCAAGACCAGGGAGTTCTCCCGGGAATTCTCCAAGAGAGGGACCTAGGCTTCAGATGCTTCAGGAGGAAGCGGTGCAACCAGTGCCCTCCAACATGGCTTCTGCGTCAGCCAGCTGTTGTTCCAGGTTTTCCTCAGTTTGTGGCAGCTGGTCTACTTGCTGGAGGAGGTCTTTTGCCTCTTGGTGGAAAAGAGAAAAAACCAGCCAAGCCACCTGCCCTCCTGACTCACTGTGGTAGGGAGGGACTGCCACCTGTATTGTTTCTAAGGTGCTGAAACATCCCCAGGTATCGGTCAGACTGCTTCCCAGTCCTCTGGGGCCTTTCAGGCTGCCTCTCTTGGTTACTTTTTTCTCGTTGCTGAGACAAGATACCCAACACCCAAAATGAAGGAAGGAAAGGTTTATTTAGCTTATAGTTTGTGGAGGTTTCAGTCCATATTTGGCTGGTTCAGAGGCAGAGTGGCACATGGCAGAGGGCAAACTGTTCATGGCAGCAAACAACCAGCAAATGTGTGGAATGGCAGGCAAGCAGCCTCTTTCTCTCCCTTACCTTGTAAACAGCCTGCCCCCACCCAGGGGTTATGTTGTTCTCCCACAGTCTCCATGCCTTCCTCTTCCACAGGCTCAGGATATATACAAAGTAAGCACCCTGGCTTCCTGTTGAATCACTCAGCCAAACCTCCAGACTCCCCAAGTTGACACAATGTATCAACCATAACACTGCCAAAAGGGTGGCTACCGGTCACCAGGATGCTGCCTGAGGAAGCATCTTGGCAATGCCCTGAGGCTCTCTCTCACAGTCAGGCACTGTTCCACAGGCACTCTCACATCCTGCCAACTATGCCATTTTTGGGGGATGAGGGCTAAAAGGGTATTTTCTTGGGTGAGGTCCCCAGGAGAAAGAATTAATGTGGAGCCAACATCAGCAATAACAGCAAGCAAAGTTCTTTATGGTTTGGCCCTTACGTCCACCATTATCACGTATTCACATTCTCGTGCACTCACTTAACCAGGCGGCACATCATGGCTGCCTTGCTAAGTCATGCTTGTATAAGTGTAACGCATTGTGTGCCTGTGCTAGAGCAGGGTCCCATCCTCAGGGGTCCTCAAATGTCCTGGGCTTTGAAGCACTCCACAGTGGCTCCCCATAGCATGCTAAGCGCACAGGCTACCACTAAACTAAACGCCCAGCCCTAGGGTAAAGATTTAGTGTCTGCATGCTGTGGGTTGGTCAAATGGGGTTGACAGATTGCCTGCAAGGGGTCTGGAGTCACAAAATTGGAGAGATGAATGTTATGTGGGTAATAACTCCCAAATATCCGAAGTACCAAATATAATTGGTATTTTCACTACAATAAAGGAAACATGGGTTTTTTCCAATCTGTTTGTTGGCTTTAAGCTCAATCTTCCAAACGTGAAGGCTTTACCTTCATGGCAAAGATATGTAAAGATTATCACGTCTAGATACCCTTACATACAACAGCAAGGTGTTCTCCACTTGCTGATTCTCATATGTAAACTGCCATTTCCTCCACCAGGGTTCATCTCATACTAAGTTTCACCCTTTCCTGACATGTCTCACTATCCCTTCTTCCCTCCTTCAGGGAAAGTGTTTCTCTCATTTTCTCCTCTCCTCTGTGCTTGGACCCTCTCTGACCAATGAAAGCCCAATTGAGAGAGATCCTGTTTCAAAAAAGGGCTAGGAAGCAGAGCTCAGAAGGAAGACTTTGAGTTCAATCCCCTGTACTGCAAGAATAATAATAATAATTAATTACAAAGGATTTCCAACCCAGTGAGCAAGAAACAGTGAATGAGGAGGAATTCACCCAAATTCCCCAAAGGCATGCTTTGTTCTCTGTCCCACCTCAGAGGCCACAAGAAGCCACACAAAGGACTAAAATGAAAACTTGAGTGAAAACTCACTACAACTTATGTTCTTTCAGTGGCAAGAGAGAGTATGACAACTTAAAAAGAAAGAATATTCTGTTAAAGAAAAAGAGACCAGCAAAACCACGTGTCCTGTCCCAATGTGGTATGTGTGAAAGATGAAGGTGACATTATTAATAAATATTCCAAACTGTAGGCTAAGCATGGTACCCACAGGCCTTTTTTTCCCCTCAAAGTAAAATTTAAATGAAATAGCTACCTAGGTCAATTTATATATTTATTTATTTTTAACTTTTTGTCTTTTTGAGACAGGGTCTCACTATGCAATTCAAGCTGGCCTTGAGCTCACTTTGTAGCCCAGGCTGGTCTCAAACTTGCAATGATCCTCCTGCCTCAGCCTCCTGGGTGCTGGGATTACAGGCATGGGCCACTACACCTGGAGACATAGGTTAATTTAAAAGGCAATTTCTTGATTCAGACACCAGTGAAATATGGTAAATGCTGAAATCTCATTACAAATGCTTTCATGACCTCATCTGATTTTCCCCTCTTGATAAATAGAAATAAACAGATGCTATCCCCCAGACATTCAGAGGAACCTAGGTGATTCTTTTGCCCAGAATGAGGAAATGGTGCCGGCTGGGTAGGGCTGGCAGGTGAGACGCTGGCTTGGTTCCCTTTTCCTCCTTGTGGTTTTCCTCTGGTAGCACTAATCTATAATTTATATTCAATTATTCTGTAGTTAATCATCAACAAGTGTCCTGAGTGAAAAGGACAATAACCTCAAAAGGAGATGCTTCACCAAAAAGCCATAAATGCAGTTTGAAGAGTTACTACTTCCAGTACCATCCTGTGACTTGCTATTGTTGAATGGGCTGACCTTCTGAGTAACATTCGTGACTTTTCAGGTTTTAGACACTTATATATTTGTGTGTATTTTAGGGATACAAGTCTGAAATACTGTAGTTAGAGAGCTTTGTACTTTAAGAGCTTGTGTATTTTGCCTTAGCTGCTGAATGTTTTCTGTGTGTAAAATGAAGCCTGCTAGACAGGATGTGAAGAGTAACGGGGGCAGGGGGCGTGTCAAACCTCCTTGGGGTTTGCAGACTGTCACAAGACTACTGCTTCCTTGAGTGCAAATCCTGGCTCTCCTGGAGGCAAGATGGGGGACAGTGGAGAGGCCCTCAAAGGACCAATCTCAGTGGGGTCGTGGAAAGGACAGGCTGGTGAGAATCCCTAGGCACAGGGAGACTTTAGCGGTACCAGCTGATGCAGATGATCAGTGGGCTGAGGGCGACAGGAGCGTAGAGCATGGTGTATCCCCCAAGGTGGCCACAGTGGTTTCTCCATCCCACCTACTCCCCTGCAAGGGGCCCTGCTACTGTTTGCCGTCCTGGCTTTACGTCTTGCTCTGGTCCTGCTCTTTTCTGACCCCCACTCATCTCTTTTGGAGGACAGTACAGGGTACAAAAATCAATGTGTAAAAAAGCAGTTCCATTTCTGCACACTGAAAATGAATGAGAATTTAATTCCATTTAGAATAGCGTCAGAGAGAATAAAATACTTAGAAATAGACGTAATTAAGGGTATGATGGCCGGGGAGACAGCTCAGAAGCACAAGTGCCTGCCTGGCAAGTGCAAGGTCCTGAGTTTGATTCCCAGCATCAAACAAACAAACAAAAGGATATGAAATAGTTATACATAAAAACTATAAAACAGGGCTGGGGATATAGCTCAGTGGAATAAGCGCTTGCCTAGCAAGCGCAGGGTCCTGAGTTCGATCCCCAGTACCGCAAAAAAAAAAAAAAAAAAAAAAGATAAAAAAACTATAAAACATTGGTGAAAGAAATTAAACAAATACAAATAAGTGGGCGTCTCATGTCCATGGGTTAGAAGACCTACCACACAGAGCAATCCATACATTCAATGCAATCTCTGTCAAAGTCCCAAATATTTTTTTTGCAGGTATAGAAAAATCCCAACTAAAATCAATATAGAATTTCAAAGGATTCCCAAATAGCCAAAACAGCCAAGATCTGATCTTGAAAAATAAGAACAAGGCTAGAGGACTCACACTTCCTGATTTCCAAATTCACTGTGAAATTGGGCCCTTTCTCCTGGGGGTAGCGGCACATGCCTGTAATTCCAGCACTGGGAAACTGAGGCAGCACAATCCCAGGTTAAACCCCAGCCTCGGCAACTTAATGACTTAATGAGGCTGTTTCAAAACAAAACAAAATTTAAAAGTGCTGGGAATTAGCTCGGTGTAGAGGCCCTGAGATCAATCCCTAGTACCCACCCACAAAAAAGCCAGGACAGAAAAGAATTTTTCACCTTTTTGAAACAGGGTTTCACTATGTAGTTCAGGCTGGCATGGAACTCATTTTGTGTCCCAGGCTGGCTTTAAACTCACTATGATCCTCCTGTCTCAGCCTCCCAAGTGCTGGGATTACTGATGTGCGCCACCACACTGGGCTGAACCTTGTCCTCATACTATATGCAAAACACACTCAAAATGGATCAAAAACAAATGTAGGACTTAAAACTATAAAACTCCTAAAACACGAGAAAAGTTTCATAATGCTGAATTTTGCAATGATTTTTTTAATATAACACCAAACCACAAGCAACAAAGGCACAAATAGATAAATGTTGCCACATCAAAACTTAAAACTGTAAATCAAAGAACATTATGAACAGAAGGAAAGGCAAGCCATGGAATGGGATAAAATATTTGGAAATCATGTATCTGATCAGGGGTTAATATCCAGAACATAAAGAACAGCTTAACAAGAAAACAGCGAGTCTTAGTGCTCATCCACCTGTGCAGCCACCTCCTCTTCCAGTCCTTTTGCACCCTTGCTGGGCCCATCCTGCTTCTGCGGCTCCACAAATGCGCTGAGAAGCTGTCACTGCTTCTTTCGTTCTGGTGGACAGACAGCCTCTGTGGAGTCTCCTACACCAGGAAGTGAAGAAAAAAGGAAGCAGCACATATAAAAGCGATTGAAGATCATTCTAAAGGTGAAGTCTACGTGGAGACAACAGAGGTCGTCTGCGACCCCCAACCCAGTTAGCTCGGGAGCAAATGGCAGTGGTGTTACATTAATCCTACCAACGTCACGGCTGATTCTTATTACAGCTGAGGTATAGAAGCAGCTGAGAAGTGATTTTCTGATGATTTTCTAGCCAAAAAGAATTTAAGGCCTTCTCTCGAGGAATCTCCAATGGAAAAGAGCTTTCACATGTGTCAGCCATTGCATTAGCAGAATTTACGGAAAATGCAATGGTTCAATAATTTACAATGATCAAAGACCAAAAACACTGGGAGACATTTCCATGAAGAGACACAGAAGTCACAGTATAAAGCCTTCAACATAATATTGAATGACTTTCTTCTTTTGGAACCTGGGTACTCTGAAATCAGCTAAGTTAAAACTGAATTACCAGCTCCTGAAGCTCTGAATGTGTTTGTGCCAATGTTGCTTTTCTTGTTCTTCACCACGGAGTGGTCCTGCTTCCTCGGCTGGTTCTTACTTTTAGAAACAAAACTCTGGGAAGAACTATAGTAGTATTGTGACTATTGAACTTCTTATAGCTCCTCAAAAGATAAAATAAGTAATAAAATTGTGTTTCAGCATGTGGGAGAAATACCTGAAGAAATCATCAGGAATGTATTTTATTTTTCATTTTATTTTTTTTGAAAGGAACAAGCACAACGTATAAACAGTACAACCTTTTAATGAAATATAAAATATCTGCTTTACCTCACCAGTTTTCAGACCAAACTTTTTTTTTTTTTTAATTTTAAAGACAAAAGAATGGGGGCTGGGGATATAGCTCAGTGGAATAAGCGCTTGCCTAGCAAGCGCAGGGTCCTGAGTTCGATCCCTAGTACCGCAAAAAAAAAAAAAAAAAAAAAAAAAAAAAAAAAAAAAAAAAAAAAAAAAAAAAAAAGACAAAAGAATGAAGACATATGAACCAGAACAAGCCATAAACAATATCGAAAATACAAAATTATACAGAACATAGCAGGGAATTAGCACTGGATGCTGTATTACATAATGTCATCTTCACACTAGTTAACACACAAACATTAAAGGAAATACCAAATTATAGAGAAGATAGTAGGGAATCAGCACTGGATGCTGCATAACATAAAGTTATCTTCACTTCT
>PVLD010015728.1:0-35722 GCA_004027595.1 Dinomys branickii
TCTGCTTTAAGCTCTTTTATGGCCTGTTGGAGTTGTTTCATTTCGGATGCAATCATTTCATAACTTGCAGGTATGTGGCTTCCTGGTTCCCCTGTATCCTCGCATTCAAAACTTGTTCTGGGTGGGGTTGAGTTTTGAGACTGCGTTTTGTTCCTCTGTTTTCCCATTTTTGGGTATCAGATTCAAAATGTGGAGCTATGACCTCCCCAGGCAGTTCAGCAGACAAATGTCTGCTGCAGAGGCTGCTCCAATGATTCCTTCTCTTTGGGAGAATGTCCCTTAAGCTGTCTGCTGAGATTTCCACTTCTACTCCCTACCCTGAGACCTGCCTGGGGCGTATAAACAGCTCGCTGCCCCAGGGACCTTGCAGACTGGCCACTCAGGTGTTCCTCCCTGGTCGGAGCTCCTTTCCCCCTCACAAATCCCGTCGGGGCACCTAGCTAGCTCTTCCTACCCGGGTGATCCTTCAGTCATTAAAGCTGCTGGGATGTCACTCGCTGGGCAGCACTTCTTCCCGACTCAGGAAAAACTGGTTAGAGCGCCCACTCAACTCACCCTGGGAACGTGCAGACAGGAATGCCGTTCAGATGTATCTCCCTGGATCGAGCGTTTTCCCGACTCAGAAATCCTGTCAATCACAGCTGCCGCAGTTCGCGCAGCGCCGGCTGCAGGGGTGGGGCTCTGAGCGGGATCCCGGATCGCTGTCCAGATTGGTGCAATCTCTCCCAGTAGCGCGTTCTCTGAGTTTACTCTGCTCCACTGTCTCCAACAAATCCTAGTTACAGCCGCCTCTGAGCCGATCGGGTCGAGGAGCTGGAGGCCTCCGTCCTGCCGCAATCGCTCTCTCGGCTGTGCGTGGATTGAGCCGAGCTGCGGCCCAAGCGCAGCACCGATCCCTCGGGTGCCCAGCTTTCAGGATCCGCCCACTTCTCGCTGCGCGGCTTGTCCAGCCGGCCCTTTAATGCTCAGACAGCGGAGAGGAACCTGATCAGTTGGAATTTTGCATCCACGGACTGGGCACCTGCGCACAAAGGATTGGTCTCTGGGAGAGTTTTCCTCTGCCGCTCACCTGGTTGCCATCTTCCCGGAAGTCTAGTCTGAAATTTCATGAAGCCTTTTTCAGAACATAAGTTTAAATACCAATAATTACATCTGATTTTCCTGTTTTTCCTTAAATGTGAAAGAAATATTTCCCCCCTTTCGTCTTGTTTCTTCCTTTGCACTGTATTTGTTTGTAGATAAGTGTTATGTGCCGATAAAACATCTCTTGAAGTGATTATGATATACAAGTCTTAAAAATTATGGAGTATTTGAAATCTTATGAGAACTTTTACTCTGTAAAACTGCAATATCTAGAAGCAGTCTCATCAAAGGACATGAAAATATAATGAATCAATACTGGGAAATGAACACCGTGTTATAAAAATGATATACTGGAGAAACTACCTCAAAATTTCTCACATAAACGTTGATAACTCTGAATGATTTTGTTAATGGAAAAAGAATACTTCAGAATCGGGCTATGTCGAACAGATAATGGTTTGATGTAATCAATTTTCTGATTCATTTTCACAACACTGCTAGAGATCACAGGAATGAAAATGCTGAGGTGATGTATTTGGATTGCACTTAGGAAATGGAACAGAAAATATTCTTAGAGCTGATTGTTTATCTACCACTTCAAGAAGTGGAATTAATTTTCAAGTCATAGTGTTTGGAAGACACATTATGTACTATGAAGTTAAACATTAACTTGTAAGTGCTAGTGTTAATGGGATGGAAGTTTTAGGGGTACAAGGGGAGAGAGGGTGGATGTGTTTTGGAAAGTGACAGTGTGTTGCCAAAATTATTTCAATAGATCTGGCAGGACAGGGGCTTTCTTTTTCTCCTACATCATTACTGTCTTTGAAACAGAGTACAACCCCAGATAGAAGACAAGTTGGTTATAATGAAGCTTGTTGAACCTTAGAACCTTATCAATCTTAAATTAACTTTTCTCTAGAATGTAAGACACTTTAAGTTACAGAGCTTGCCTGGCTTATTCTTGTGATATTTCCGGTACATGGAAGAGGGCATGGAGTTTGTGATATGATAGTGTCCAAACAAAAAAATCTTTGAATGTATGAATGAAGGGACCAAGCATACTTTGTCACTTTGATGTGTGATTATAGACCAGGAGATCACATTTTTAGGTAAGAGTCATATCTCTTGTTTCCTTTCATTTGTTTCATAATGCTTACTTGTTATTGTTATTTTTTCTCCCTTCATAGTTTTATTTCTACCTATAAATGATAATGCTATTAACCCTCCATGAAGTTTAGAGCTCTGAAGATCAGGCTCTAAGCTTTCTCTGAAAGAGGATCAATATATAGTGTTCTCTGCTGTTTACATTCTTCCTATTGACTTAAGGAGACCAGCATCCACTAAGATTATGACCTAGCCACTTTTGGGGTCCTTTAGGTCAGGCAACCAAACCTTGACATTTGGAAGCAGTTGGAAGTAGACAACTCTCCACATTACTATAGGACGTGAAATATTCTTGCTTTTACAAGTAAATATTAATACATCAAATGAAGATTATCTTTCATTTCCTCATTTATTTTTACAAGAAATCAGGATAAATTTTTTCTCTCTAAAAACAGTGGTTTATAAATCAACACTGACTGAAATATATTATGGGTGATGGGCAAATGCTTTACTTTTAAGTAAGACTGTTGTACAAAGAAAATAATGCAAATTCTCTTGATGCCAAATGTTGGCAAAATGTCTAAATTTTATTTCTCCCTGTTTTACCTGCTTCTAGAAAATTGCAGAAACCACAGGCAAGTGTTCATTTTTTAAAGGAATTTGTATTTATCATTTAGTTCTATCTGATCTCTCCTCTGAAAAGAAATTTTTATGTCTAATTGGATTAAAAAGGCTCACTCCAAATTGATAAAATGAAAATATATAATTAATTGTATTAAATGTCACAAACACAAACACTTTCTACTCACTTTAATTAGTGCTAAAATAGATGTTTTTCATTTTGTTTCTTTGGGTATCTTGGTTCTTGTTTGCAATTTATGCTTCAATCATTAAACTGATGCCTATGACGTATCCAAACTCCTTGATGACTACAGAACCATTAATAAACAGTTAATTACCCTTAGTACTATTCTCCATGAAATAGCTAAAGAGTTTCAACTGATATTTCACTTTGGCAACAAAGATTAAGAATACATTTTGATTATTTAAGAAAACATGGCAGCATGCGAGAGATCCAGGTCTAAATAATGAGTCTGCTTTGGGGGTGACAAGATGCCTTTCATCGGTATTATGGCAAATTACAAGTATGGCTAAGAACAGGGCAAGGGAATAAATCGAACTAGTGTAACATGAGAGAAGACATGCAGCAGGCCCTTTGCAAGCCTGGAATGATAAAAGATGCCTGACCTTTTTGCCTACAAGAGGCGCTTGTTTCTGACAGAGAAAAGAACACTCCCGCATTCTTCCAGGGGCAGGGCATTTCTCAGCTGTGTAAGTCTCCAGAAGTAACCCCAGGTCAGCGGCATTTGGAAAGATAACAGAGAAAAAATAACGTCAGGCATCTCTGATAGTGAAAGTGATAGACTGACTTTTTTAGAAGCCACATGAAAGGGATTGTCTCGAGCAGCTTTTCCTTTCTCCATTCAGTTTAGTCCAAAATCAGGCTGTTTCCCACAGTTTATTTATTTCTCTGTTAATTCATCAACAGATGTTGAACGCCCCCTCTGTCCTGTGATCACTCCCGTGTGCCTGGCAAACCTCAGTGAGTAAACAGAGCTGTACCTCTCAGCACAGGCCCACTGCGAGCATGACCCCGGGAGTGGATACAGAGGCACCATGAATTCCGTTTCTAGTGTGGAATTGTGACTGCTGATATATGAGCCTTTAGAAAAGGAAAATTTTAAAATTAAAAATAGAGTTATTTCAGTTGGGATTTACATTTTTCCCTAAAGACATTTAAAAAGGGATAGTCCTAACTCATGTAAAATTTTATGTAAAATCAATATAATGTAAAGGTTATGATAGAAAATTGTAGGGAATGTTTAAGAAATGCATTACCCTTAAAGATGCGTTACCATTAATCCCTCTTAAAGTATTCCCCGTTCTTTTAGAACACACTTATTCTTGTCACTTTCTGGAGTCCACTTCCGTGTGTCTTTAGTTGTACTCTCGTGATTTCCTCAGCTTTCTTACACTGATTCATGTCGGTTTGTCTGTTTGTTTGTTTATTCATTTTCGTGGTACCGGGGATTGAACTCACGACATTGCTCCTGCCAGGCAGGTGCTTATTCCACTGAGCTATATCCCCAGCCCCCTCTGCATTGATTAAAATTGTTTACCTTTTATGTTCATTTTGACTTTGGGGCTGAGTTGGTGCCACATCTGGTGAATAAGCTAGGCACAACCATGCTGTGATATTTTAAAAAGCCACCCTCTCCGTCAGACAGCACTCAGCAGCGGCATTCACCTCCTTTCAGCAAATAGATGGGATAGGTGTGTTAAAACTGAGGAGTATTTCGAGGGGGTTAATGACAGTGTGTTTTTCACTATAGTAACCTTTTTTTCTTTTGCACTGCAACTCAAACTCAGGACCGTGCGCTTGCCAAGCAAGGCACTGTGTCGCTGAGCTATATCCCAGGCCCTTATAATACATTTTTTATTTAAGTACACATGATGTGTTTTGATCACACCTTCATACATAGCTGTTTGCAAATCTCTATTCACTTAGTCAATAAATTATAACCCCAGTGCTGGGAACTGTTGCTAGATGAGCAGAGAAGTCATCTTTTTAAACTGATTCAGAAGCACCTTTGCAATGAAAAGTCTGAGAATTTTACGTTTTAATGTTTTACTAAGTTTAAGACTTAGTGTTTATATTTAAGTATTTTTGTACATACATCCAGGCTTAAATATCAGCATTTGTGAAGACCATTCTCACTGGGCTTTGTACGACAGACAGCAAGAGGGAGAAAAGGAGGCCTGGGTCTGCAGGGGTTTGGGTTCATGCATTAGATTATGCTGTAAAGACCGATTGTATATGAACAATGCAATCCATATGTAGCTTCCCTTCAACAAATGATATCTGACAGAGGATCCTGAGATGTTATTTGCTTTTGAAAAGTGCGAGAAATTTTTTTTTTTTACCATACCTATGACTCTACCTATTGAGTAGCATTTGACTTCTGTAATTTATAAAAACAAATTTTTAGCTGTTCAAATATTTCTTTTGTTTCTCTCTTGAACTCAACTCCTGTGAGACTCATTCCTATATCCTGATGGATCTAGGGCATTATCTGTGTAGATCTGCTAAGCTCATTTACTCAGAGCTAATGAGAAGAAAGTCTCAGCTCGGATACCCAAGAGAGTATCTAGGCATGGCCTGCATGTTTGCTACCTCAGCCCTTAACTATAATAGTGAATTTGTTTCAGTAGCAATCAAAACTCTAGCCTGATAAAATTCATGTGGTTGATAAAATGCAATTTATATAAGTATCTAATTTTATTTACTTTATTATCACTAATAAAGGAATTACGAGGAATTTTATTATTGTGAGAATCACTAAAACAAGTTTTAGTACACCTCTTATTGAGCTCTTGGCTTCCAGTATTTGCAAAAAAGTATCATATCTGGAACTCAGGATTTCTCCAGCATAGGCAAAAATGACGGTAATATAAGTAATTAGAAAAAAAAATCAGCAGATAAGAAAATAACAAAACTACATGCAACAGGAAGCTAAGGCCTAATATTAGTATTTTCATGAATTCACCATAAAGTAGTAAGTAAGATCGCATCTGCATGATGTATGAATTACAGAAACAACTTGGAGTTGTGGTCTATTGATTATAGATTTTGTGACAAGCGTAGTGATTGGTATATGTAAGCTGTTTAATTATTTTTTGCCAAAGGGAAAACTTAATTAATGATTCCAAGAGTTAATTGATTTTAGTTATGAGAAAGAAAGCTTTTAAAATATAGAGCACAAGAGACTTCTTCAAGTTAATGCTTGGTTTTCCTAATTTATAGTGCCTGTGAAGGTCAGTTCAGGATGTGTGCGTTCCTTCTTATTTTCGTTTTTATTTTTATGCATGTATTAATGTATAAATACAGCAGCAAGACTTTGCCAGAACAGTCACATAGCAAAAGCAAGAATAAAAGTGGCCCAGAGACACCTGACTCATTTCTCTATTCTGGTCTGTTAGAGTTAGTGGTGTCCTCAGTCCGAAGTAAGCCTGCATTTTGTCACTTTGTTTCATTTATTCACCCAAGTCATACAGGACATTGTTGGCAGCAACACTGAAATGTACAGAGAACCAAATGTTATCACTGATAGTGAGCTCTTTAATTTTCAAAGATGATGAGTGTTATGCTTTGTGTCTGGATGTCTCTGCAAAGCCCCACGCACTCATGGAGTGGGCTTTTAGGGTTTGTGATTTATCTGTCCTCCATGCTGGGATTATGGGTGTGAGAGTTACATCTTCCTTGGGGTGCATAGTTTGCATAGGTAGGGGAGAGAAAGAGGCTGTTTTCCCCCACTCCTCCCTTTTGCTCTTGCTGCTTTTGCTGTCTTCCTGCTGCCCTGAACTGTTGCGCTCTGCCATGTGCCACTCTGCCTTGGAGCCAGCTGATTATAGATTGAAACTTCCACAAGCTGTGACCCAAATAAACCTTTCCTTCCTTAATTCTGGGTGTCAGATATTTTGTCTTAGCAATGAGAGAACAGTAACTGAGATAATGAGCAACCAAGTAGCTACATAAAAACTCTGAGATGTATTGAAGTGCAATTGACAAATTTATATATATTTAAATTATGCAACATGATTTTTTGTTATATGTGTACCTTGTGAAATGAATTTTTTTGGTGTCTTTTTTGAGACAGGGTTTCATATGTAGTTCAGGCGGGCCTTGAGCTGTAGCCCAGCCTGACCTCAGATTCACGGTGATCCTCCTGCCTCAGCCTCCCAAGTGCTGGGATTAATGCTGTGCACCATTACACCTGACTCTACAATCAAACTTATTAACATGCCCACCCATATCTTCACAGTTACTGCTTTTTATGTAAAGAATATAATGAGAATCTTTAAGAGTATAGAATTAGCAAGTTATGCATACTTCAACACATTGCTATTCACTGTGGACCATGCTGTATAATAAGTCTCGAGAACCTATTTATCTTACAACTGAAAGTTTGTACCATTAGACCAACCTGTCTTCATTTTCTTCAATCCCCACCCAACCCCTGGTCACAAGCTTACTTTTTTTCTGAGTTGGACTTGTAAAAAATTCCACATATGTGAGATAGAGATCATGTGGTATTTATTTTTCTGTGCTTCGATTACTTTATTAACTCACTGTCCTCCACTCATGTTGTTAAGAATGTTAGGATTTCCTTCTTTTAAAAGCACAAGTGGTGTTTCCTTGTGGGTTACTGTTTATCCAGTGATTGACACACAAGTGGGCTTAGTGTTTTGGCTGTTATAAATAGGGCTCAATAAATATGGGGACTTAGATATCCTGACGTTATATGCTTTGAACACATGTTCAGAGGTGGGACTGCTGTGGCATGTGTGCTTCTCTTCTGAGCTTTTGCAGAATCTCCATGCTGTGTTCCATGAGGACTGTACCGGTTTACCTTTCTGCCATCACTGTAGAAGAGTTCTCTTTCCTCCATATGCCCCAGTTGCTTGTTATCTTTTTTTTTTTTTTTGGATGATAGCCATCCTAAAAGGATGAAGTAATACTTCATAATGATTTTGATTTGTTTTTCCTCATAAATAGTCATATTGAGGACATTTTTATATTGCTGTTGGCAGTTCGCATGCATTCTTTGTGACATGTCTATTCAAGTAGTTTACTCATTTTAAAATCCATTCATGGGCTTTTCATAATTGAGTCATGTCTACTCTTTGTGTGTTTTCCATACACAGTTATGTATATTTCCATAGCTCCGTAACTGAGGTAAGATTCACAGATATAGTCTCCTATTCAGTGAGGTGTCTTCTTATCTTCTTGGTTGTTTAATTCACTGTGTAGAAACTTTTCAGTTTCATGAAGTCCCACTTGTTTTAATTTTGCTTGTTCACCAAATCCAAAAAATCGCCACTACCAATGTCACTGAGCTTTTTTTCAACCTTTAAGTAGTTTTGCAGCTTCCCATCTCAATGAGTATTTAATAATTTATTTTGAGTTGATTTTTATGTGTGGTATAACAACTAATTGTGTTTTCAGCAACTCGGTGGAGGTTAGCATTACCACATATTGTCAGCATGCTGATATTAGTGAAGTAGCATCCAGACTCTAGGTGTCACTGGAAATACTGAAGTGTTGGGTAATGTTGCAGTTCCTTCTACATTCACAATGAAGCTGAGTGCAGGCATGTATTTCTCAATTTTACTGGCTATTCTGAGCAGAGGATTTGTGGTAATGCCTAGATATGCATTTAGCCTGCATTCTCTTCCTAGGGAGAGTGCTGTTGGCAGTGGGCACATTTTAAATGTACGCTTTTGTTTTCTGTGGTATGATGCCACTCAAGAGCATGCAAAGCCCCATTGGCTTCAATAGTTTGGGTGCTCCTTGGGTGGAATCTACTATACAAGTGGGGCACTTGGTGCACACGCAAACTCCTTTCAAGGAGAATGTATAGAGCTGGATTAATTACCGGGGCATCTGATGGAAAGGTGGAAGAATTGTCAAATTTCAGCTGAAGTTGCTGGAGGGTCACTGTTTGCCCCAGCAAATGAACCATAAAAATCTCCAAAATGTTTCAACTCAAAGCATTTACCAAGATACACTATAATCAAAATATTAAAAATCAAAGACAAACTTTTGAAAGTCGCAAAAGAAAAGAGGCCACCCCACCAAGACACACACACACACACACACACACACAAGGCATTCTCAGAAGCAGAAGGGACCTTAGTGCCAAAGGAGAATCCCTTGATTCGTTTTCCTTCATCCCCAGGGAGCAGTGCTGAGAAGAGGATTTTAATAAGCCCTTCTAGAGAACATCTTTGAAGCAACACATTCCAGCTCCTTTTCTGTATTTCTCCAAGAGGCTGTAACCTCCAACAGCAGTCTTACTCCAGGAAAGATGAGTAGACGCAGAGTTAGAATAGGACAAAGCTGAGGTGAAGATGTAGGAGTGGTTGGTCTGTTTGCTGGGCTACTGGCAGGTTAACATTAAGCTGCCTCTTCATCTCCCCACTGCATCTTAACTGCAAATCTGGTCACCAAGTAGCCAAGGAGGGATGAACTCTGAGGAGAAGCAGAGAGCTGCGTTTTAAATCCTCTTCTCAGCACTGCTCCCTGGGGATGAAGGAAAACGAATCAAGGGATTCTCCTTTGGCACTAAGTTCCCTTCTGCTTCTGAGAATGCCGTGTGTGTGTGTGTGTGTGTGTGTGTGTGTGTGTGTGTGTGTTGGTGGGGTGGCCTCTTTTCTTTTGCGACTTTCAAAAGTTTGTCTTTGATTTTTAATATTTTGATTATAGTGTATCTTGGTAAATGCTTTGAGTTGAAACATTTTGGAGATTTTTATGGTTCATTTGCTGGGATGTCTATAATGCTCCCTAGATTTGAAGAATTTTTGGCAATTATTTCTTTAAATAATTGCTCTCTTTGCCCCCTAATCTTCTTAGACTCCCAGTGGGTCACCATTAGCTCTTCTGATGATAGCAAATAAATCTTGTAGGTATTTCTCCTTTTCATTTTTTTCCCTTTTCCTTGTTATTTTACAATGTCCTTTTCTGATTTCACAAACTTTTTTTTACTTATTCAATTATGCTGTTGACCTCAGCTATATTTTTGTTTTATTCATGCATTATTTTTCATCTTCAGCATTTATTTTTGATTATATCTGACTTATATTCCTTTATTATGTTGCTTCTTGCCATTTTTTTTCTGAGTTTACTGCACTTTTATCTTGTTTTCTTATAGTTCCTTAAAGCAAATGCACCCTTAACACACATGTATAAGCAACTCCAACTGTGAAAGAAAGTGTTCTTTCAAGGTCACTACTTCCAAGATGCATTAGTTTAAATATGAATATTTGTTTTCAATGGAAAGAAAGAAAAAATACTTATCATATGACTCTAGCTATGCATTAAAAAATAAATGGAGCAAAGAAACATTTGCGTTTAGGAAATGACGGCAGGGACCTCTGACACTTTTGAGGCTGGTAAATTCTTCGGCAGTGGATAATGCACCTTTGCTATGTAGCCCAAAAGGCAGAATTCTATCTAGCTAATATTTCCCTTCTTCCTTTTCTTTTGCTGCTTTAGCCAAGTTGCAATTTTATGTTGCCATTGTAACACAAATTCTGCTGTTCACTAAGTGCTCCTCCCTGGCACAAATTCTTCTTCAGGTGGACTGGCATTGTTCATAACAGTGGATTTCAGTGTTTAGACTCTCATCAGTCAAGAGCTCATTTTCCATTCCTTTGGTGGGCTTGTTAGAAAATCTTCCTCCTCACAGCTGTGAACCTTCTCCCTCAGAATTTTATATTCCTGAGTTTGACCCTAACATCTCTTAGTACAGTCAGTGTAAGTTCATTAATTCCCCTTGAGCAGTTGACTTCGTTCTTTCCACATCTTATTTCAGGTGGAAAAAAGGAGCCTGTTGATTGATGGATGATTGGAAGAAAGAATATGTAATTTCATATAATATGTATATGAAATGTTATCTACATTATTTTATGTAAAATCTGAGACAAATGCAATAGTTGAGACAATAAAAGGTTCTATGTTTCTGTTTCTTAGTTTCGATAATGTTCAACTCATGATCAAAGTTATTTCTTTTTTCTTCCATACTTCTGTTATTACCCTGGACTATATTGGAGCTAGTCTCAGACATTTCATATCATTCATAAATATTTTACTATATATATATTTGAATGTAAAAGGACTATTAAAAACCCATGGTATGACAGTCCCGCATAGAAAGTATGAACAGTGGAAGTCTGTTTAATGCAGGCAGGTCCTAAGCAGCTAATTATCCCAAAGTCTTACTTTCTCAGACTCTGCAGAACTTCTCACCCACAACACCCTCCTAGGATGCCAAGTTGGCTTTCAGACCATCTCACAGACGCTGTTAATTAAGATGCACTTAATGTGTGGCACTCATTTGCACCAAGTTCTAGGTGCAGAATCAGGGTTCTTCTTTCTTGTGCCGAAGGCCAGCTCTGGTGCACATTTCAAACCCCAGTACAGCTGGCCTTTCCTCCGCCCTGGCCCCAGGCACCCTGACCTTGCATGCGTTGGCTCAGGTGCTTTGTCATCCTGCATTTCTCCCTACCTCTGTCTTTCTTTTTGAAAAGAGTTCAACTCCCAGCTGCTTCCTGTGCTCCTCAGGGCTGATGGTGCCGTTCCTCCTTCTTTCAGTCCCAACTCGTCTCCCTCGCAGTGTCCGAGTCTCTCAGAGCCCCATTGCACGAGCTCTGTTCTAGTAGACATGCAACCTGCATTAATTTACACCAAGATGTGTGGATTAGAAATATTCATTTTTTAAAAAAGTGACTATTTAATTATTCATTAAAATAGCCATGTGTTGCACATAAGACAACAATGTCACAGAACATGGAATCTGGAACAATAGCTGAGTAACATGTAAGCGCTAGTGTCCCGAAAATGGCAAAGAAGATAACCCAGGCATGTTCTAGCCCATCATTCTGTCTTCTCTCTCCAGCTGTAGAGCTATTATTTTTCTTTGTCATAACCTCAATAAGCACAGAGTAAGCGAGAGAATAAGGTAGAGAGGGAAGCATGAAAGGTCAAGAAGAAAGACAGAGGTAAGGAGAAATGCAGGACGACAAAGCACTGGAGGATGTGAACCCTGTGGGAATCACACGTATTCCTAATGAGCAAGAACATTGATAATAAGACCATGAATGTAGTTATTAAAGTTTTTTAAAAGATAGATGTATGGAAGTTCATTTTATTGACCTCTCCCTGTTGTGTACATTTGAAATTTTATATAACGAAGATGAAGATAAACTACTGTATAAATTCAATATTACAAAAAGGTGTTAATGAAGTTGAGAAGATTAAGAAAAATAGTCATAGATTTTTCTTATTACTCTTATGCATAAAATTTGTCCTGAGAATCACTAATTATATATACATACATGAAACACATTTGTACATACAGCATTACATATAAATGTCATAAAAAGGGGAAGAGATGGGGTGAATGAAGGAATTCTTTTGTTACTTTTCTTACAAAACAACTTGCTATGATTCATGATTTTAAAAAGAAAGAACGGACATGCACCTCTTTGACCTTTTAGTAGCCAGTGTTAATTCCAAAGAAATACGAGCATGCATACATGCGAGACATGGAAGTCTAATCGAACAAAATTAAGGTGCTCAGGTTCAGCTGTACAAATGAAGAGTCTGGAATAGAACAAATACATTTTCACTCTTGCTAGTGTTTTAATTGGCCGCCTTGTAAAGCATTTGATAGAATTCTTCCACTCACCCCTGTTTTCTTTTCCTTTCATTTGTAGGACCTTGGTTATTTACCATCATAATGAATTTTTGCCGTTCATACTAATTCATTTTGTGATTTATTTTGAATGGACCACTGTTCAGCTCCTTATTGAGTTCCTTGCCTCTAATATACTCTCTACGATTAGACAGTGAATAAAGGAATGCTGATCACTTAAGAAAGGAAGTTATTTTTTAAACCAAAGTGACAAAAATGATGTAAAAAGACTGACAGAATTAATTGAAAAATATTTTCATTAGAAATATTAGAAAATATTTTCATGGTAATAGTTAACTATCTCAGACTTCCAAACAGCTTGACTATCTACTGACACATGAAAAAATACAATGTTTTAATTCAGAAATAAATGTGCTTTTTTAATTTGTAAGTTATATCCACAATCATTTATGTAGAACTGGGCCATTATTATATATAGGCCTTCCTCCTGGCAAAAATCCTAAGCTGTGTTTTTCAAAAGATATGGGCAGCGTTTGAAAGATTAAGAACAGTTGCATTTCCCAGAATATTGTGAAAATTTAGGTGCTATTGTACAACACTTAAAATAAGAGCTCTGCTGCTGAGTGGGCGTGCAGTATTTTGTACCCTGTAGTCCTATCCTATGTCAGTTCATTTTGCATGTCCTCTACACCTCTGTATAGCTTCACCTGTGAGTGTTTTCCATCGTATTCTCGGCATAGTTTTACTACATCTTTACATTTGGAGGTAACTCATTCCACATTTTAAATTCAGTACTGAGGATTAAATTCAGAGACCACACTGAGTTATATCTTAGCCCTGCCCACCTTTACTTTGAGACAGAGTCTTGCTAAGTCCCTGTATTTACTCTGGTTGGGCTCTGATTTTTGATCTCCCTGCCTTGGCCTCACAGAGGGCCAGGATTAGAGGCATATGCCACCAAAGCTGGCCTCTTCTACATATTTGTAAGGGGTAGATTCAGCTCTGCTGTGTTGTCCAGGTAATGACCTAAGGTTTGCAGGTCAAAAACCTGTTTTCTTTTTCCCTTCTTTCATGAAGCCTGAAGCCTGTTGGGTGGTTTTAGAAGCAGAAGGAGAGAATGTCCTTTGCATGGACTTGGCATTTGCACAAAGACAGTTTTGCTGTGGTCGCCCAGCAAGAGAGGGAAGGGGAGCAGATGCTATCTGATCATTGTTGCTGGCAGGCTGGTTTGAGAGCAATGGGAGGCAACCCTCCCAGGATGAGGAGAGACCCTTTCAAAAGGTGGCAGAAGTGTTATGGGAAGAGATGGAGAATCAGAGTTCTTGTAATTTGAGAATTAATATAATTGCTTTTCCTTCCTTTCTTTCTTCCTCTAGCTCCTCTCCCTTTCCTCACAGGCTGGTGAAATCTTGAGCATGCTTAGGAACTCTCTTAGGTTTCAGTTTAAATATAAACCATTTTAGCACTTTGGGAAGGAGAGGGTTATAAATGATGAAAGAACCAGATGTCACAGTTTCCATAAATAAAAGATTGTTACAGAGGTCAAGGAGAGTACTTTTGCCAAAGCACATCTGTGTTGTTTCTGATGATGATGAAACTTTTGTTTGTTTCTGTTTGTTTGGGTGGAGAGTCTTTTCTCTCATTAGAGGTGAAGATTTGGAATATTGAGGTAACCCCTAAAGGATATCCATACAGTACATTTAAGTTTGTAATATATTTGAGGGCTATTAGTGATCCTGCCAGGAAAATATTCCCCGGTGGAAGTCTTTCCTGTGTTAAAAATGCTTCAGTTAGGGCTCCTTTGTTACTTGCTGTGCTTCCACCCAATTTATTACCATGGAAATACGCAAATTCTCATTTAAACCCTAAAAAATGTTCCATATGACCTTGATACATTGACTCAACTATACATTTGGTGCTAAAGTTTGGACCTTAGATACTCTCTGCAAGCCCAGTTGGCCCCCAGTGGGAGGTGGGGGAACATTTAGGCAGTGGAACTCAGTAGAGGGCTTCTTGTCATTAGGAGAGGACCCTGCGGAGATGGCGGGACTCTAGCGCTTACTCATTTCAGTTTCTGCATCGCAGCTATTAAGTGAGCGGCTTTAGTGGGCCATGAACTCCTGCTACCGTGTGCTGCCTTACCATAGGTCTAAAGCAATGGGACCAATTCACTATGGGCTATGATTTCCAAGCCAATTTTGTGAGCCAAAACAAATCTTTTCTTTTTATAAATTGATTACTTTTAAGGTTAATGTGTATCAAACTGACCAATACACATGGTCCTTGCTCTTCATTTTGCATATTGTCTTTGGTATTTGATGACATTAAATAATGTATGTAAAGACTGACACTAATATAAATTGCTCCTACTTCAGTTGAAGACATTTTTCTTTGAATTGTTTTAAGGCTGCAAACTATTTCCTTGTGTTTGATACACAGGTGTAGAATGGTAAACAACTAAATCATGACTCTCAAAATTACTCTTTCATGTTTTCAAATAAATCAGTAACTATTAGTAGTGTTTCAGCATTTTTCAGAACATGTATAACATTTCAGCATCTTTCAGAACATGTCTAACTTTTAGATTAATTTATTTTTACCTGTTCAGATAGGAGAAAACTATTTAAAAATATTGGTCTAAATCTAACTTTGGATTTTCTTCAAAGACATTTTGGAATCTCCTAAAAATCTCTGATCTACAGTTGCCTCTTTGCTCTTCTGGTCCTGTAGATTCTCTCTGCGTTGCAAAATGATATAAACCCCGATGCAGTGAGGGCACACAGTTTTCTGTCTCTGGCCAATATCCCTCCGGAGCCTCAGACCTGATGCCTAACTACACAGTAAAAATGTTATCTTGGATGTCTCACAGACTGCTCACAGTCCTCATTCCCCACTCAATCTGCTCTTGTTCCTGTTTTAAAGAAAGGCTTTGCTTGCTTTCCAACCAGAAGAGCTGGAAACTATGTGAGCTGGAAATTCACCATAGATAGATTCCTTTGTTTCCCTCAATTCTTATATTAGAAACCAAGTACTGAAGGTTGGCTTCCTTCATTGCTGTGCCTAAGTGTGTGTGTTTAACTTCTCCCTACTAACACTGTGTTAGAATCCATTGTCATCCGGTCTTCTTGAGTGGCTGAGATGGCATTCAAGGTGACCGAGCTCCCGAGTCAATCTCCTGGTGCACCCTGGATTTGGAGCTATTGACATGTCACTCCTTGATCAAAAGCCTTTCATGTCCAAATTCTCAAGGTTGCAGTGCCCTTCCTACATTGTCATGTCTATGTCACTGACTTTACTCCAACCATCTTACCATGTTTACTGTCCCTTGGTCTCCACCTTAGCTCCAGCTGGTAAACGAATTCTTGCACACTATGATGATTTATTCTCTTGTCATTTGCAAGAGTTGTGCTCTTTGCCTCTGTTTGTCAAGACTCATCTGGGTGGCAGTGTACAGAAGAGGGTCTGGTTGCTTTCTGGTTTTACTGAGTGAGCTACTGCTCATCTGCTGATAGGAGCGTGCGTGTGTACAGTAGGCCCTGGGACTTGTGGCTCCTGATTACTTTTGTCCATGTCACTGGACTACTTGAAGTGAAGGCTATATTTCGTAGTTCTTCATACTCTTTCTATTTCAAGTGTTAGTATCTGGCATATAGTGGATACTCAATGAATATATTTTGACTCACTAAATGTAAGATAATAGCAATAATTAATGCCTATTAATATTTATATGTTTTGAGGATTGTTCTAAACTATATATAGATATATACTAGGGCTTCCTACCAGAGGCCTATTAAGCAGGTACCATTATGATCTCTCTGATCTCTATTTAACTGGCTAAGAAACCAGGGAACAGTATGGTTAAGGGAACTACCTAAGGTAACAGCACATAAGCCAAAATCTGAGACTAGACTATGGGAAATCTTTAGTCTGTTTCCAGAATCTATGCTCTTAAATGAGTAAGTGAACTCTGGTTTGAATGAAAAATTGTTAGTTATCTCAGAAAATTTATAGTTACTACCAAATAAAGTTCACAGCAATAGGACTACGTCAACAGCCCTTTCAATTTTCCCGGTACGGCTCTACTCCAAGAGGCATCAACCGCCGGACTCCTATAGTCCCGCTGTGCATCCTCGCTCTTCTACCTGCCGAGCCGCTGACTCGTGCCCATTTCTCTGGCACCATATCCTCCTTCTACCGTAGAAATTACATAGAGATCCATGTGTCATGTTATTTTGGCCATTTCCTGTGTTTCTCTAGGTTTCTGAATGATCTCTGTGTAAAAGTTTGGATCTGGAATGCTCTCCAAAATTCTCATGTGCGAGGGAGGTGATTCAGCCTGCGGGGCGCTGTGCCCGTCCTTGGGTGCGTTCACTGAGGAGTTCAGTTGCTAGCGGGGTTAGGAGGAGGGGTCTGGTCAGAAGAGGCTGGTCGCTGGGCTGTGACCTAGAAACTCTTATTTCCCTCCCTGGCTCCTCCTCCTGCTCTCTGCTTCCCAGCTGCCTCGGGATGAGCTGCCGCAGGCCCAGGTCTTTCCGCCATGCTCTTTCTGCCTTGGGGCCGGATTCTGGACTGAATCCTCTAAAATCCCTAATCTGTGGTTTTGGGGATTATATCACCAAGTGATTAAGCCATCTTGTTTTTTTTGAGATAATTTCTTTCAGTTTTTCTTATGTTAAAACTTAATATCCCTTTGAAAATGATGTAACCAGCTGGGTGCCTACATCAGGAAATGATCTGGATCAAAAGATTGAACTGTCTTTTGTCTCACTGTGACTACTCCACTGCTTTTACACTGCATTAACTATTGAGTAACTGTGTTTCTATTATTGTGTCTCCTGAGGAGAAAGGCAAGAATTTAACAAAAATAAAAGAAGTAAGATGTCAACAAAGACAGTAGGGAACTTATTTTGAAGAGAATTAAAAATAACCAACAACAAAATAACATCATAGACAAAAACAAAACAAAGTAAAAACAATAAAAGTGATACAGGGTTTCAAAACAGAATGACAGGAATTAACAGTGGTTGTTATATTACATATTGTTATCTTCAAGGAAGTTGCTCAGATTACTAGATGTAAGAATGCAAGATTGATCAAAACATTACAGAGAATAAAAAAATAATAAAAAAAATTAGAAACGACACAGTGTTTCACTAGACAAGGTGGTAGGAATTCACCAGTGGTTGTTATATTTCATATTGTTGTCTTCAAATTAATTGTTCAAAGTACCAGATGTAAGCATGCAAAATTGATCAAAATGGATGCATTAACTATTTCTTTCAATCAACCATTAGACATAGCAAGTTTTAGTTACTGCCCAAAGAGACAATATGCTGCTTTGGGAGTTTGGAATTAAAAACTATGGATATTCTTATCATGAAGGGCAGGTTTCAAGTACATGTTACAATTGAAAGTCTTGGAAAAGACATAAAATGAACCACAACTTTTGTACTTCCATAATTTCTGTTTGAAGTAATGTTTTTAAACCTAACTTAAAAATGTTACTTTAAAATTCATTTTTATTTCTCCTCTGCTTACAAGGTATCATTTATTCCATGCATGGTATCCTTTGCCATATTATATTATGATGTTTTAATTTAGTGGAATATTGTTATCATATTTGTACCATTCCAGGGTTTCTGTGTTGGTTACTAAGATCTTATTGGAACACATGATATCTTAGCTTTTAGTAAGTCTTATATTGGTTTTGTTAATAAATTTTAAAAATGAATGTTTAAATGATCTGAAATTAATATTTGTATATATAAAATATAAGAGAGATAAATAGGATACAGTTCATATACTTCTCCAAATTATGTATTTTGCTGCTTAAAAATATTTTAATATACATGCTAATTTGTTCCATTTATATAGCTAGTGTATCTTAGGTCATGGAAAAGAAAGTTTTGTGTTATTGTTTGTTTCTTTTTGTAAGAATATTTTTGGTTTATGACTTGTGCTGTAACTACCTTGGATATAACAATATACAGTGTAGTAATTGTTATTACCTTAATATTTTGCTCTGAAATGTTAATTTTTTCATAAAATAAAAAATGTGTATATGGAATGAGATAAGGTTATAATTTCATACTTTTTAGATATGTAGTCAGTTATGCCAGTATTATTAATAAAATTTATCTTATAAAAACTGCTGAACTACAATTTTTTTCACAGATATCTTGGCAGATGCACACACACAATATATGAAATTCATTTATTTTCACTGATCTATTTATTTATTCCTAATGCTCTTCTAGGAGGCTAACAATGAATACTTACTTTGTAGTGTAAGGAAAATGTGGTTTTATTCTACAAAATTTTGTTTTTTCTTTTTAGTATTTCCTTGAAGATCTTTGGAAATTAATTTTTCTATATGAACTTCAATATTATTATATTCAATTAAAATTTTTGAAAGTTTAATTATAGCTAGGAAATTTATATATTACTTTTCAGAATTTGTATTTTGGCTACATAAATGATGCAAGAATATCTAATGCACTTTCATTGCATTACAAATTGTTCTTAGTCCTGCCGAAGTCATTTTATTGTTTTCTTTGTACACACCCTGTAACTTTCTTGAGTTTATTTCTAAAGCCTTTAAGGTTTTTGTTGCACCTGAAAATATTTTTCTCATTCCCTTTTCCAATTACTTATTGTGAAAATGGAGAATAAGTATGAATTTCTGTCAACTTCTTAACGTTTTCATGTAATCAAATTATCAGACTAAGTGTGAAAAATTTTAAACAGAGTCTCTTGGGTTTTTGAAGTAATTATATGGGTTCACTACATAAAGTTTCATATATTCTTTTCCATTATTCATACCCATAATTTTATTTTCTTCTCTAATTCTATTTACTAACTTCTTCAAGTTACTGTTGAATAATATTGACTTGCTAGCTGTTCTCAATTATAATTGTAATTGCTTTAGTTTTTCAATTATCTGGGAGTAATAGTAACACTTGATTTTAAAGTAATTATCACTGTGTGCAGCAGTATTCTTTTTTCTATTTTACTTTTTTAGGAATATATAAAATGTGTCAAATATATTTCCTCCATAATATGATTACAGAATTTTCTCTCTCTTTTTATTATTATTATTATTATCAGATTCTCTAAAATAGCATCACTCATATGTATATGTTTTTAATAATTCATATTCTCTAAGCCCCACTCAAACCATAGGATATTAATTGCTTAACATAGGACTGGATTCTATTAATAACAGTTTATTTAAGAATTTGCATTGAAACAATTAAAATTGCTCTTTTTTGTTTGATCTTCGTTAGGTTTTGGCGTGAAAGTTTTGCTGCTGTCTTCTGAGGAATGAGCTGATGAGTTTTTTTATATGTTGTTATCTTGTTGAATATTTTCCATTACATTGAAAATATTCATTCTTTAAAGAGTAGAATCTAGATTGACTTTTTCCTCTGAGTCCATCTATCCTGATTCTTTCAAAATAGTACATTTTTAAAAAGTCATGTTTCCAACCCCTTTGTTAGCATCCAATGTATTCTAAATTTTGTATTTGTTAGGTTCAACTTGAAATCCATATATTTACTGAGTGTTTTATTTCCTGTTCACTTAAAGTTCATTGCTATGTTTTAAGTCATGAATTTAAAATTTATTTTATGTCTTTTATAGCTGGCTATGTCTCTATTCTCAATAGTAACCTTGTATATTTTTTACTTTCCAGGTTTTCCTGAATCTGAGGTTTATTTGCTGCTTTGGTATCATCACAGAGATTTTGAACCTATTTACATTCTCTAGTTTTTATAATTTCTGCTTTGATTTATATTACTTTCATCTTCCAATCTCTTTGGCAAATTTTATTTGTATTCTGTTTTTTGTGAGCATGTATTAATAATCTTTAATCTTTTATAACAAGGAGTAAATGTCAATTCTTTTGCTACAGCCCATATATTCTCAGGTAGTGCTCTTTTTTTTGGTACCTGGAATCGAACTCAGGACCTCACGCTTGCCAGGCTCAGGCAGTGTTTTCACCAGCATCACGGTGCTCTGTAACTCCAGGTTCTACATCTGGATTGAACTAAACTCTGACTAAAATCATTTCAGAAGAATTCGTTTCAGTTCTAAGCATAGACAGACGTTTTCCTCCTCATCATTATTCCATAAACAATATCCAGTAACAATTATGCACATAGTATGCATAGTGTACAAGGCATCATCAGAAACTTACAATTTTAAAGAACACCGGAGGATATGTATAGGTTTTTGCAAATTCTACTCCACTTTCTGCAGTGAATTTGTGCATCCTCAGATTTTGGTATCTGCATGGGGTCCTGGAACCTATGCCTTGTAGAGATGGAGGGACTACTGGATATGCTTTTTTAATCCTTTATATTTATGTTTGCTTTCTTACCTGATACAGGGCTTACTGAGGAGTGCATTTATTAATTTGATATAGATTATGAAGATTTACCACTTCTTAAAAATTGAGTGTGATTATCATATCTAACTTATGAGATGTCCATTAAAAAGAAGCAACAAAGTTTTTTCAGAACAACTGTACAATTTATTTTTTTAATTTCCTATGAACATAGCAAACTACACATTTTTTTCTGATTGAAGAGTGTGAAATTCTCTGTAAACACTATTAAATTAATTTTTGAGATTTAAAAAATTAAATTCTTTTATAGCCTGATGGTTGGCATTTATAAGTTAGTCTTTACCATTTCTCCCTTTCATTTCTAACAGGTTTTACTTTACTTATTTAAGAATTGTAGTTAGGGTATCATGTGTCTTCATTAGGTAAAATTGCATAATATTCCACTTGTGTATTTAAACCTTATGTTCTATCTTATCTGATTAATAATATTGACATTCTTGCCTTTTTTGTTCATATTTATACATATTTTGTTATGTATATTGATTAATCTTCTCCTTGATGGGATGAAATACTTGAAACTCACATTTCAAAGGAGGAAAGATTTACTTGACCCATGGTTTCAGATATTTTCATCCATGGTTAGTTGGGCTCAGACAGAGACATCATGGAAGGGGCCAGGCAGAAGAATGCTGCTCACCCCATGATAAGAAGCGATTCTAAGGAGAGAGTGTTAGCTTTGGAAGCATACTACCAGTGATCCAGCTCCACCTGGCCTTCACTTCCTAGCAGCACATCCAGCTGTGAGTACCAGTGGGTTAATCCACTTAAAAATTATAGACCCAATGATTGAATGGCTGTTCTAGGAGTCCCTTAATCCAGATAAGCTGATAATTAAAATTAAATAGCACAAGTCCATACCCTGTCAACTTGACATCTAATTACATCTCCTTAAAGCATGCTTATCTCCGAGTAAACACAGTAACAAGGTCTTAGTTCCATCTACCATGAAATAAGTATCCTGCATACAACAGAAGAAACAAAAAATCATTCTCCAAAGTCTCAAAAATTTCAGCACTGCTCAAAAGTCCAAATCCAAGTCTTCTCTGAGACTCAGAAGACTTAACTGTGAACCTCTAATAAAGACAAAAAAGTAAGTCATGGAACGCAATAGCACAACAGCACAGGTTTCCAAAGGGAGGAATGGGATTATGGGACCAAAGAAAACTGAAACACAACAGAGCAAGCATTAAGTCTTCCAGGTGCATATCTAGCGTCTTGGACATGTGGTAGTAAGACATCAGTTTCAGACTTGTTTAGCTGCGCCTTGTGGCCCTACGAGTTGCAGGACACAAGGCTTCTCCCTTGGGCTGCCTCTGCTCACTAGCTGTGCCTTTTCTTGGAAGATGTTTCGTGTTCCTGGCAACTCGATTTTCCTGGAGCCTCCCCTGCACCTTTGGCTTCATTCCCCCAGCTTCGTAATTCTCCTGCCTGTGACTCCTTGCCTGGCATCACAGGCCTTCTCTTGAAATGTGGGCGGAAGACTCCGTGATGTCACAACTCTTGCATTTTGCTTGCCTGATTAAACAGCATCACATGGATGATGCCAGAGTCTGCTGCCAGTGTCAGCAGTAGCTATGCCAAAATTGCTCCAGAGTAGCTGGATGGTGGACATAGTAAATTGAATTTCAGGTAGCCAGTTCCCTTCATCGCTCTTCTTGGGACCCAGGGCCTCTCTTCTCAAATGAATGATTTATACTTTTTAGTTTTTTGCTTTTTAATGGTACTTATAAATAGTATAGAATGAGAGTTTTGATGGTATATTAGCACATATGTGCATTTCTCTCCCCTCCCCCTATTCTCTTCCCTGTCAGTAGAAGGCTACTGTCTGGTTTCCTGTTTTCTCTCCTTTTTATGTACTTATTTTTAGCGTTTTTATATATAAAAAGCATACAATTTAAAATTTTCTGAGTTCAACTTATTTTGGTTAACATGGTGGTTTTCAGTTCCATTCATTTTCTAGCAAATGACTAGATTTCATTCTTCTTTATGGATGAATAATATTTTATATATATATATATATATATATATATAGAATTATATATATATATATATATATATATATATATATCACATTTTGTGCATTCATCCGTGATTGATGAGCATGTATACCCTTTCCAGAGCTTATATATTATGAATTTCACCACTATAAACAGAGGTATGCATGTATCACTATAGTGTGGTCTCCTGAATTCTTTCAGGATTATACCGAGGAATGCTAAAGCTGGATCAAATGGTACATCTATTTTTAGTGTTTTGAGGAATCTCTATATTGATTTCCAAAGTGGTTACACCAGTTTACATTCCCACCAACAGTGTACAAAGTTTCCTTTTCCCCTGTATCCTCACTAGTAGTCTTTGTATTTTATGTTCTTTATGACAGCCATTTTGACTAGAGCGAGGTGGAATTTCAACATAGCTTTGATTTGGTTTGCATTTTCTTAATGGTTAAGGAAGATGAATTTTTTTCAAATATTTACTGCCAGTTTTATTTATTTTTTGAGAATTCTCTGTTCAATTCACTTGCCTATTTATTGATTGGGCTATTTTAAGCATTACACTGTTTTGAGTTCTTTATTCTAGGTATTAATTATCTATTAGATCATGTAGCTAGCACAGATTTTTTCTTATTATGTAGGTTTACTCTACTGTTTTATTTTTTGTTAGGAATCCTTTTAATTTGTTATAATAATATTTGTTGATTATTAGTATTATTTCCTGATATTGGGTCCTGTTTGGGAAGTCTGTTGGTGCTTATGCTTTAGGTATTTCCCTCTGTTTTCTTCCAGCAAATGCAAAATTTCTAATCTTACACGATGTCTTTAATCCACTTTGATCTAATTTTAATCTTTATGTGAATATCCAATGTTTAAAGGATCACATGTTGAAGAGGATCTTTTGTCAAAAATCACAGGGCTATATGTCAATAGCTTGTTTCTGTATCTTCTGTTGTATTCTGCTGTGTATAAGTGTCAGTATATATTTTTTATTATTGTGTGTGTCTTCATATTACAGTCAGAAGTCAGGTATTATGGTGTCTCCAGCAGTGGTCTTTTTGTTCAGGATTGATTTGGCTAGTTGGAGTATTTCATGCATTCCAGTGAAATTTAAGATTTTTTCTGAGGTTTTTTTTTCTATTTTTTTCTTGTTCTGGTATTTTAGTAGAGATCACATTGCATATCTAGATTTTTGACAGTGTGACCATTTTGACAATATTGGCTTTTACACTCCGTGAACAAGGGAAGTCTTTCCATATTCTGCTGTTGTCTTCAACATATTTCTTCAGGTTTTAATAATGTTTGTGGAGGTCTTTTTATTGGACGGGTTGATTCCTAGGTATTTGATTTTCTCCGAAGCTATTGAAAATGCTATTGTTTTCCCGATTTCTTTTTGTGGGAGGTTCACTATTGGTGCATAGAAAAGATACTGATTTTTACATTTTGAGTTTTGTATCCTGCCATTCCACTGCACTTATTTATCAGCTTTAAGGGTCTTCTGGTAGAATTTTTAGGATCTTCTATGTGAAAGATAGTATCATCTTCAAGTAGAGGAAATTTGACTTTTTCCTATCCTATAACTTTCTATTTTATTCTTTCCCTTGTTTAATTTCCCTGGATAAAATTTTGAGTGCTGCCTAGAATAAGCATGGTAAGAACAGAAACCCATTTTTTGGCCTTGATTTTACAAGGACTGCTTCTAGTTTTCTCTCCCATTCATTACTATGTTGGCTATAGGTTTGTCATATATGGCTTTTATCAATTTGAGGAAAGACTCTTCTATACCTATTTTTTCAGTTTTTTTTAATCATGAAGAAATGCTGAATTTTGTCTAAGGTTATTTCTGTATCTCCTGAGATGATCATGTTTTTATGTGGCGTCTTATGTTTCTTGACTTACATATATTGAACATCCTTGAATTCCTAAGATGAAATACACTTGATCATAGTGTGTGATCTTCTCAATGTGCTGCTCAGCTTGATTTGTAGGAATCTTCTTGAGAGTTTTTGTGTCTGTATTCATCAGAATATTGGCCTGTAGTTTTCTTTTCTTTTCTTTCTTTCTCTTTTTTGCTGAGTTCTTAGGATTAATCAGGATAATGCTGTCTTTGTAGAAATAATTTTGGAAGTATTCTGGTTGTTCCTAGTGCCTAGAAACGTTTGAGAAGCATTGATATTAGCTTTACTTTAAATGTCTGGTAAAATCCAGTAGTAATCCATCAGATGTTGGAAGTGCTTTTATTACTATTTCAACTTCATTTCTTGTATCTATTGATCTATTTAGATATTTTATGCCTTCTTTTTAAAATTTTGGTTGGTCATACGTGTCTAAGAATTTATTCATTTCTTCTAGATTCTCCAGTTTGGAATCGTAGTTTTCAAAATAACTTCTAATAATCCTTTGTATTTCAGTGGTATCTGTTGTGATTTTGCCTTCGTTTTAGTTATTTTCATCACCAGTGAGACAAAATACCTAACACCTGCAACTTAAAGGAGGAGAGGTTTATTCATTCAGAAGTGTTGGTTCACTCCGAGAAAGAAGTGGCACAGTGGAAAAGATTGAGCAGAGGACAGCTCTTCATTTCATGGCAGCCACGAAGCAAAGAGTGAAAGGAGCCAGAAAAGGGGTTATGGCCTTCAAGATTTTGCCCCCACCAGATCCCAACTTCTAACAGCACATTTGCTATTGCTCTCCCATGATCCAATCAACTCACTGACCTCAGAGTTAAAGTCACACATTATGATTATGTAGGGGTTTCACTGTTTGTAATGTCCTTTAATGTCAAGTGTTTTTGTTCGTTTGTTTACCTTTTTGGGGACAGGGTCTCATTCTGAAGTTCAGGCTGGACTTGCTTAAACTTGTGGAAATCCTCCTGCTTGAGCTACCAGTTGCAGGGATTATAGGTGTGCGCCACCACACCCAGCTCTAGTGGTGTTTTATAGCATCGAATGTACTGATGGTTATATATAATTGTTGAGTCTTTTTCATTAATTTTTCCCTTTCACCAATATATAGTGGTCTTGTGTCTCTTCTAAGTTTGAAGTCTACTTCGTCTGATATAAATATGGAAACTCCTTTTTGAGTTCAGGTTCCAGGTTGTTGGAGTATCTGTTTTCATCCTTTCACTATCAGGATGTATATAACTTTGTAGGTGGAATGTGTTTCTTGCAGGCAACATGTAGTTGGGTCATGTTGTTTGATCCAATCTGCCAGTCTTTGCATTTTAATTGTAGAATTAAGACTATTTACTTTAAGTGTTATTACTAAAGAGTCTGTACTCATTCCAGTCATGTTGTTTTTCTAGTGTTTGATTCATTCCTTATTTTTATTTATCTATTCTTGCCATGTGATTTAATCTTTCTGTTGACTTCATAGTTGTGATTGTCTTTTTCCTTTATGTGTAATATTTTCTAAGTACTTTCTATGAAGCTGGCTTAGTGGACATAAATTTATTCACTTTACCCTTAGAAGGTCTTTATTTTTCCTTCAATTTTGATTGATAGCTTTGCAGGTTGTAGTAATCTAGGTTTTCTCTTAGGGCTCGAAATACATCATTCATTATGAGCCTTTTGGGCTTTTAGAGTTTCTATTGAGAAATTTGTTGTTACTTTGGTAGGTTTTCCATTATAAGTGATTTTCTGCTTTTAATATTATTGGTTTTTATCTGAAATTTTGGGAATTTCCCTATGCTGTATCCTGCAGATGTTCTTTTCTAGTTATATCTATTTGAGATTTGTGATGAGTAAGATTGGTTGTGCCAACTTGATTGGTTTCAGAGCTGCCTAGAGGGATCGGTGATACACACTTGTAGGTGTGTCTGGGTGGGTTATAGAGGCTTGATTTGGGTCCTGCACTTGCCTTTGTCTGTTCCTGTCTGGTGCTTCCTCCCTCGTCCACTTCACGGGCACTGAAAACTGAAAGCTTTGTTCCACCACGCCTTTTCGTCATGATGCTCCTGCCGTGGAGCTCAGAGACCAGGTACTGAATGCCCTGAAAACACAAATGAAATTAAACCTGTCTTTCCTGTAAATTGTGGATGTCAAGTGATGTGTCTCAGCAGTGGGAAAACTACTAGTACTGGGCCCTAAATGCTTGCAGTACCTGTATATCCATTTCATTCACCAAGTTTGGGAAAATTGTCTGCTATGATTTCTGTAAATATATTTTCTGTGGCTTTAGCCTGTATTTGCACATATGTCTGAAGTCTGGTGATGCTTAAGTTTGTCCCTTTCTAGGTGCTCTTGGATAAACTTTTACTCATTTTTCATTTTTTTATTATTACTGACTGAATGTGTTAACACACCTACCTTATTTTCAAGTCCTGAAACATGTTCTTCTTTTGAGTCACCTTGCCTATGGATGAAACTTTCAATGTTTTTATTAATTGAGGATTTTATTTCCAGGATTTCTGCTTAGTTCTTTTAAAAGATCTCCAATTGCTTATGAACCTGTCTTTCATGTCCTGTATTATTTCCCTTAATCCATTTAGTTGTCTTTGTATCTCCTTTGATCTCATGATTCATTATAACTCTCAGTTTTTAAATTTTTTGAATTTTATCCACTTCAAAATTTGTAGGATCAGTTTTTGGGGAGTTATGAGTATTTGGTGACATTTTGTTTTCTTGTTTTCTCATTATTTTTGAGTGAAAATTTGTATATCAGTTGGAATGGATATCACTACCTTAATTGTTTGGACATCTTTTTAGGAAGAAACTTTCTCTTTGTGATGTTCTCCATGCTGTAGGTGTGTTTGAGCCTAAAAGTACCCACTCAACCTATTCAAAGTGCTAAATTCAATCCCTATCACTTCTTTTCAAGGACAGAATAACTACTACTATTTTCAACATCTAAATAACTAAGCACAATCAACATATAATTTAAATATTGCTTTAAAATTTCCAAATATTTCACTCATGCAGGAAAAGAATGAATGAGTATTACTGGAGGGTAGACTAGGAAAAAGCAAAACAGAAAAAAGAAAAGAATAAAATAGGTTTTACCAATAGTATTGATATACAGAAATAGAAGATGAGAGTGGAAATGTTTGAGAAAGTACAAAAGGAAAGGGAAAGAGAAGCAAATGAAGGCAATAAGAAAGTATGATTGGAAACAGAGAAGATACAGGGGATCAAACCCAGTTAATTAGCCGAGACACTGGGTACCCTATGAAGCAACCTTTGCTGTGGGAGAACATGACAAAACAAGAGGCTACAGATACAAAAGCAATAATTAATATTCATACATACTTACAAATACACATATTATATAAACAAAGCAACGAATAAAAACAGAAAAAGAAATAAAAATCAAAGAAGTAAAAGAAAAATGAAAGCCATTTTAATATTCCTCTTTGTGTGAAGTAGACACATGTACATTCCCCCAAATTCTATTGTTGAGCACCGTCTGTTAAAAGGATTGACGTGATAACATGCTCTCACACTACCTTCTAAGTCTGGAGGCCTCTTTCTTTACTTCTATTTGAAGTAAAGCACAAGGTGTCCTCAGCTGGTGAGAGGGTAAGCTCCACCCCCTGTGGTTATAGACGAGTACTCTGGCCGGTTTACTTGCAGCAAGATTGGTTTGACTTAATTTTTCTGCCCCTGGTCTCGAAGGCTCCATATGTACCCAGACTGTCTATTAACTCTTTAATCTGCATAGTCCATGAGCAAGTCTGGGCTATGGGTCAAAATTCCAAGTTTTCTAGGATATACTTCTGGAGGAGTGGTCAGCCAGTGATAGCCTTACACAAAGTTTTAGGTCGAAGTTTTATTTGTTAGAATGTAGCAAACAGAACCTATAGTCCAATTCCCTCCAGGGTCCTCATTTCCATTTTAAACTTGGTCTTTATTGTGCTTCTTCCTATCATCATTCTGGTCTTCTGAGTTCCCTCCAGAATTGCCTATCAATCTATACTTACAGTCTTATGAGTTTTCTCCTCCGCTAGCTTGCATCTCCACACCTTCCCAAAGATTGCGCACAAATCATTTCCAAAGGCTTGTGAACCACAAGGTCAGGTATAATGACAGCAATAGCTCCACTTCTTTGCTATCAAGTTTCTGTATTAGCCAATTTCCTGAAGCTAGATCAAATTTCTGATGTGCCTAAATTAAAGGAAGAGAGATTTATTTGACTCACAGTTTTGGAATGTTCAGTCTATGGTCTGTGGCTCCAAAGCAGACAAATGCTACTCACTTCATGATGGCTGGAAGAAGAGCCTATCAGATGAGTGCTAGTGAGAAGTAAATTCTCCCAAGTGTGCCTCAGTGACTCACCTCCAACTAGGCCTCACCTCCTAAAAGCACATTCATGTATGAACATCAGTGGATTAACCTACTGAAACATGTAATGCATCCATTAACCAATCAGTTCACCAAGGGTGAGCTGTCAAGTTGATAATTAAGAATAATTGGTGGACCTCTCTCTCCCTGCCTCTCTCTTCCTCTCCTGCTCCCTCTCCCTCCCTCTCTCTCTTTCTCAGAAGCCTGTGTTTGTTCATTTCGTGTCCTGTGAGTAGAGACTGGGAGGTGAGGACAACCTTGTTCCTTTTCCTTCAGAGTTGTGTAACTTCTTTTGTCCTCACTGATCTTGGCCCTTGTTACTCATCAATTGAGGAGCAATAATTCTTTGCTTTGAACTTTATATTTATAACATTCTGTGAGGAATAATTTTATGTAAGACTTCATTAGTTTTAGAAAGTGTTTTAGTTGTGTCTTGATTTTGAATTTAGGCAGTTTCTACCTATTACTGGGAGAACTTGATACTTGACTGTACTATACAACTTTTAGTCTTTATATTGATTGTTTTCACACCTCAAAGTCCATTGAAAGATGATTCACACCTTACTTGGATTCTGCGGCTGTTGTCTTTGGATTTCAATGCCAACTAGATGTTTTTCCATGAAATTCTTGCATCTATTATTGCAGATGAAAAATCATATGCAAGCCTGATCACTTTTTCCTTTGCTATATCTTATTTTTATGCATGGAACAGTATAATATATTTCTTTCTGTCCTTAGTGTTCACTCTTTGATGTTGGTCCCAACTTGTTACTTCAATCTATAACTGAGAAAACCAGAATAGTTGTTTATGCCCAAACTGTAGACAGTCTATCACTCATCCTTTCCGCCCCTTGGGTCAGGAGAGATTGTGGATTGACACTGGGAATTGCGGGTAGTAAACTGTGGCTGGTGGTCTTTGCTCCAGAACACTTAAACTCCAGTCATGTTTATCTTAATGTGTGTGTGTGTGTGTGTGTGTGTGTGTGTGTACGTATCCCTCACCGTAATTTAAGGATATGTTTTACCTAAAGGAATTTCTTGTTACTGAAAGCTCGCAAGTTCCAAAATCCTGACTTTATTTTAAGGATGTGGATTCCTACACATTTCCTGAATTATAGTTAATGGACAAATTTCAGTTTTGAACTGTTATGTGCCTACTTGTGCAAATAATATTTATGCACATCTGGGATAGGAAAAGATATGGATTTGTAGGTTTGATGAAAAAGAGGTTGCTTCTCTTCTTTCTCTTTGTTTTCTTTCAACCAGCTTTACCAAATGTCTTTCTAAGATTAGGTTCTTCTTTCCCTCTCCCTCTCCCTCTCCCTCTCCCTCTCCTTCTCCCTCTCCCTCTCCCTATCTCTCCTTCTCCCTCTCCCAGAAGCCTGTTTCTTCTTTTGGTATCCTGTGAGTAGAGACTGCCAGGTGAGAACAACTTTGTTCCTTTCCCTTCAGAATTGTGTAACTTCCTTTTTCTTCACTGATCTTGGTCCTCGAGGAGCAATAATTCTTTACTTTGAACTTTATATTCATAACATTCTGTGAGGACCTTCTTCTTATTAGAGATTTTGAATAGTAATTTTTGCCTTGAGAAATATCACCTGGCAGAGAATTCTGGAATTAATTCTTTAGTGGGCGATTTCTAGCTCATTAGAAAATATTCATAATTCCAAGACAAATGATGTTAAATGCTTAGAACCATGAAGCTAACAACAATGTTTGGATTTTTATTATTTCTTCAGCATCTAAAATAGTGCCTTGTACAAAGTAGATGCCAGTACATATTTGTTAAGTAGAAAATTGGATTCAGTGATTTACAATTAGGCACAGGAATGCTTAAAATAATGTGATAAAGATCATCTTTCCTGCATAATGTTTTCGTTTTATCCTTTCACAGAGTAAGAAATTATACATATTTTGATCTGAAAAAATTATGGAAATGTAGCAGAAAATGAGTTTAAATGTTTAGTGTATTCCTCATTTTACATGTGTTGTTTGCTGTTCTCAGTGATTATTTAAAAAATATGCAGACTGTACATAAATATCTCTATCGCACTGGTGTTCTTACTTTAGGGTGCACATGTGATGCAGGCGAGATCCAAAGCTATGTGTCTGTCATTCAAAACCCTTGTTGCCTCATTTATACCTTTGTTTCCTCTTCAGAATAAAGGATCTACTTGACTACATGGAGAAATGTATTCTGGAGTAACCAATCCAATAATTCAAATTAAAGAGAAGATGTACTTCATTTAATCATAGGCAGAGGGTTACAGTCTTGTCTTAACGCGTGCGAGGCTCTGAGTTTGATTCTTAGTATACAATAAATAAAGAAATAAAATTAAGTAACTCTTCAGAAAATGACATTTTTCACTTCCCTCAACACCACAGAACCTTACTGGTAACAATTATAAAGACATTTCTTTCACATGTGGATTTTATTAAAATTTTAAAAATTAATGTTTTATTTGCTTTTTCGTGGAAGAAATAACACCTGCAGCATAGTTGGGAGGTGAATTTTTCAAGTAAAGGCAGCATTCTGTTTGGGGTGGTTCTGTCTTGTTCACTCACCAGGGCCACCTGGATATTGTGATTATGTTTTGGAGTCTACCCAATGCAGATGTTCAGAACAAAACCTAAAGTGGTCCTCTAGCTCTGTACTTTGCAATGGCAATCAGATAAAATAGAGTATTATCAAGTCACATGATGAACTGAAAGTGATATGATGAATTTAAATAGAAATACATGTGTTTTCATATGTAAATATATTAGAAGTAATGTAGACGAGAGTTTGAGTGCTGAATTTCAGTTTCAAGTATAAAAAGGTGCTTTTGTGGCTAAGTGAAATGTAAGGCTCATCTTTCGTAATCTAGAGTGTGTAGTGTCTTCCAACCGCTGTCTTTGCCTCACACTGTACTCATGCCACCCTGCCTCAAGGCATTAGACAGTGTCTTAAACTTCTCTCAGGACCCACAGTCACGGGGCAAATTTTACTTTAGATATTCACCATTTGAATGCATTGCTATTGACCGACTAGCTTTGCTTTTCACTGCATGAAACCAGGTAATTCATTTTGTATTTACTAAGCTAAAAGGCCCGTTGTCTCCTTGTCCTATATCTTCTCTTTGTAGGATGTTATTACTCTTTGACACCCATCCCCATGTCCTTTACACAACAGCCAATCATGTGCAGTTAGCTGTTTCTGAACTGTGTTGTAGCAGCATAAAAAGTTACAGTATCTCATTCTTCAGAAGGGTAACAAATTCCAGACAGAGAGCAACAAAACCAAACGGCCCTCTTCTTCCCTCCTTCATTAATGTCAAATTCTTTCTCAGGCTGTAGCTTGCACTTTTTATCCTTTCCCCACATGACTGAAGGCTAAGAGTCCACTGTCCTTGTCCATAATCCAAGTCTGCAGTTGGTAAGAGCTAACAACTTTCGTACAGTAACCATAAGCAATGCCAGCTCTAAATGTTTTGCATTTATAACATCCACTTTTTAAATCTGCATATGTCCTATGCGAGGTAGATTTTGTTTCTATCTCTATTTTTATAGATGATGCACCTGGGGTAGGGAGACATTAAATAACTTACCTCAGTCACATTTTTAGCAAACAGAAGAACCAGAAATGAATTCCAAGTGATTGGTCCTGAAAATTTTCACTGCTGGAATTCAAAGTAAAGTGTTCTTTGTCTTTTATCAGTGATAATAGTATATTTAAATTCAGGACGTGGAATCAAGTTGGAATCTTTGATTCTAAGTGAAGGCAGAGTTAAGTCTGGACATGCTGTTGATTGACTGTTCTGGCCCATGGCCAAATAGTGAAACTTTGTGTTTAGTTGGGCTATGTGTGCCTCATTAGGACATACAAATGAACTGTGAATGAAAGCTCATAGTGCACCTAATTCAAACTAATTATAGCAAATGTGCAGGCTGGCATCTCCCATCAGCACACAGCCTACACTAAACTACCCACCTTTGGTCCAGTATGCCCAGCTTATCACAGTAAGTACACCCACCCCTGCACCCCCACAACAAGCCTTTCCAGTTCAATAGTTTACTGTTTGATTCTTTTCCTTAAGCAGATGTAGTTGATAGTCTAATTTCCATTCTTTTTTCCTGAGGACAAGGTCAGTACAGCAAAGACCATACTTTTCAGCTTTGCATCTTTTTAGGAGTAACCAAGTCACTAGGCTTCTGTCATGAGAATGGTGTGCGTGGAGCGTTTAGGGAGGCTTTTTGAAATGGGGCTATTCCCTTTTTGCCTCCATGCTGGGTGTGGTAGTGCAGTTGTAGGTTGGGCAGCCAGCATCATCGCTGAAGAAGAGGGTCACCTTCTGAACAGGGTCAGGTCCCAAGGTAAAAAGGAGCTTGAGTTTGAGTAAGACTTTGACAAGCTACTTTACGAGATTGATCCCAAGGCTTTTAAAAATAAACTGCCTTGTTCAAGCAACTGTTATTTTGGATTTTGTTGTAAGATATAATTGGCTGTAACTGACACCCTTTCTAAATACAAAGGAAGATCTTTTTTGAAAGAGAACAATACAAAATCAGATAAAGGGGTTATTAATAATGTACAAATAGTATGCTTTAGAGTAGAGTTTGGAGGAATAGACCTTCATTTACTTTCGTTATAACATTTTTTTCACAGAAAAGAGGATTTTTAGAGAAAAGAACATTATCCACATAAAAGAAAGCATGGTGATCAAGGAAATAATGGAATAACAGCACAAATTAAGTATTTTTTAAAAAGTATACTTTAAAATACCTATATATTGACATTTTCTGTATTTTAGCAGCTGTTACTATCAAGTTTACTTTAACAGGTCAGTATAAAAAACTGGACAGTTAAAATATTTTTGGCAGTGTTTGTTTGTGTAAACCTTTTCTTACCTTCTTGCCTGGAACTGACTTTCAGATCTAACTCTACCCAAAGAGCTGAAGTTTCTTTTTTTTTCTTTCTTTTTAAAAAAATAAAAGCACAAAAACATATTAACAAACAGACACAAATTAGCATAAAAAATAGTACAATCAAAACTGATTTACAGACAAGGTGACATGGACTCAACAATGGTTGTTGCTTTAGCTATTGATATCTTTGAAGTGTATATACATGAACACAGATATAGACATGCAAAATTGGTCAGACAATGAATCCTCTCAACAACAGAAAAACACAAAAAACAAAAAACGAAAGACAAAAACAAAAAAAACAAACAAGAAAAACCCAAAAAAACCCTCAAAAAACCCCCAACAATAGTTGCTGCTTTGCATATTGATATCTTCAAAGTGTGTGTTCAGGATAACACATACAGACATACAAGATTGATCAAATAACCCGTCATCAACTATTCCTTAGCATTAAGTCATATAATACAATAGTAGAACCATGTTAGCCCTCCTGCACATATGTATCTACATATATATGTATATACATTTTTGCCTCTTTCTTTTCTCCTTTCCCTCGTCCCATCTGTTCTTTGCTTTTGAACAGATTTCCTTCATGTCTCTTAGTTTATATTCCCAACCTCAAGGTCTTACACCAGTGATACAATACGTTGCCTGCATATGTACCGCTGATTTATTTCACTTATGAGTATGGACTCCAGTCTTGACCACTTGCCTACAAAGTCCCCAAAACTTTCTTTCTTTATAGCTGAATAATATTCTATTATATAAAAATGCCATAATTTTTTAATCCAGTCTTCTGTGGAGGGACACTTGGGCTGCTTCTACATTTTAGCTATTACAAATTGCTCTGCTATAAACATGGGTGCACATATATCAGAGTGATATGATGTTTTCAGATCTTCTGGGAAAATACCCAGAAGGGGAATAGCTGGTTTGAATGGAACCTCTAGACCTAGTGTGCTGAGAAATCTCCAAACTGCTCTCCACAGTGGTTGTACCAGTCTGCATTCCCACAAGCAGTGTAATAGAGTCCCTATTTCTCCACAGCCTCACCAGCATTTGTTATTGGATGACTTTTTCATACTGGCCAGTCTTACTGGGATGAGATGAAATCTCGATGATGTTTTTATTTGCATTTCTCGAATGACTAATGATGTGGAACATTTTCTCATATATTTATTTGCCATTTGTATTTCTTTATCTGAGAAGTGTGTATTCATCTCAGATGCCCATTTGTGGATTGGGTCTTTGAATTTGCACATGTACGTGCTTTTTAGTCCTTTGTATGTTCTAGATAGCAGTCCTTTGTCTGAGTGACAGCCAGGTAGGATTTTTTCCCAATTTGTGGGTTTCCTTTTTACTTTGCTGATGATTTCTTTAGATGTACAAAAACTTTTCAGTAGGATGAGGTCCCAATTATTGATTCTTTGAAGTGTTGCCGTTGCAGTTTCATTTTTGTTCATGAAGTCTCTGCCTACTCCTATGTCTTCAAGATTTTTACCTACTTTCTCTTCCAATAGGTTTAGAGTTTCTGTTTTAATGTTGAGGTCTATGATCCATTTTGACCTGAGTTTGGTGCATGGTGATAGACTGGGGTCTATTTACAGTTTTCGGCAAGAGGCAAGCCAGTTTTTCCAGCACCACTTATTAAACAGGCCTTCTTTTTTCCACTGT
>PVLD010015728.1:35822-47633 GCA_004027595.1 Dinomys branickii
CAGTCTGTTCCATTGATCCTCAGGTCTGTTTTTTAGCCAGTACCAGGTTGATTTTATTACAGTAGCTTTGTAGTATAATTTCAGGTCAGGGATTGTGATTCCACCTGACTTGTCCTTATTGCCCAGGATTGCTTTTGCTATTCTGGGTCTCTTCTGGTTCCAGATGAATTTGAGGCATATTTTCCCTAGATCTGTGAGGGATGTTAATGGTAGTTTGATGGGAATTGCATTGAATCTGTACAGCAGTTTTGGTAGTATGGCCATTTTTACAATGGTAGTTCTTCCTAACCATGAGCAGGGTATGTTTTTCCATTTATTGAAATTCTCTTCTATCTCCTTTTTCAGAGTACTGTAGTTTTCACTGAATAAATGTTTCACATTCTTTGTTAGATTGATTCCTAAGTATTTCAATTTCTTGGTTGCTATTGTAAAGGGTATGGTTTCCTGAATTTCTCTCTCAGTGTGTTTGTTGTTCGTGTATAGGAATGCTATTGATTTTTGGGTGTTGACTTTGTATCCGGCTATGCTGCTGAATTTGTCAATTAATTCCAGGAGTTTTCTTGTGGAGTTTTTGCGGTCCTCCATGTATAGTATCATGTCGTCTGCAAATAGTGATAGTTTGACTTCTTCCTTTCCTATCCTTATTCCTTTTATTTCTCTCTCTTGTCTGATTGCTCTGGCTAGTGCTTCCAGAACTATGTTGAATAGGAGTGATGATAATGGACATCCTTGTCTTGTTCCTGACCTTAAAGTGAAAGTTTTCAGTTTATGTCTATTTAGTATGATGTTGTCTGTTGGTTTGTTATAGATGGCTTTGATCAGATTGAGGTATAGTCCATCTATTCCTATTTTTTCTAAGGTTTTTAACATGAATGCATGTTGGACTTTATCAAAAGCCTTCTCTGCATCTATTGAGATGATCATGTGGTTTTTGTCTTTGACTGTATTAATATAGTGTATTACATTAATTGATTTGCGAATATTGAACCATCCCTGCATTCCTGGTATGAATCCTACCTGGTCGTGGTGTATACTTTCCCTTATGATTCGCTGCAATCTGTTTGCCAATATTTTGTTGAGTATCTTTGCATCTATGTTCGTTAGAGAGATTGGCCTGTAGCTCTCTTTCTTGGTTGGGTCCCTCTCTGGTTTTGGTATCCGTATAATACTTGCCTCCAGAAATGTGTTGGGGAGAGTTGCTTCCTTTTTGACTTCATTGAAGAGTTTGAGGAGTGTTGGCATTAGATCTTCTCTAAATGTTTTGTAGAATTCTGCTGTGAATCCATCAGGGCCTGGGCTTTTCTTTGTTGGTAAGTTTTTAATAATGTTTTCAATCTCATTAATTGATATTGGGTTGTTCAGGAGTTTTACGTTTTCCTGATTCAATTTTGGAAATTTGTACCTTTTAGGAATTTGTCCATTTCTTCTGTATTTTCTATCCTATGGGAATACAGATTTTCAAAGTAGGTTTTAATGATCTTTTGTATTTCTTTTGGATCTGTAGTGACTTCCTCCTTTTCATTCCTTATTGTATGAATTTGAGATCTTTCCCTTCTTTTTTGATAAGGTTGGCTAGGGGTTTATCAATTTTATTTATTCTTTCAAAGAACCAACTCTTTGATTCACTAATTTTTTTGTAGAGTTTTCTTCATCTCAATTGCATTAATTTCTGCCCTGAGTTTTGTAATCTCCTCCCTTTGTGCTCTTGGTTTGGTTTGTTGCTCTTTTTCTAAGAGTTTGAGCTGTATTTATTTGCTCTCTTTCTATTTTGTTTGTATATGATTTCATTGCTATAAATTTCCCTCGGAGGACTGCTTTCATTGCATTCCACAGATTCCGGTAGGTTTTATTTGCATTTTCATTTATTTGTAGGTAATTTTTAATTTCTTCTTTAAGTTCTTGTGTGACCGATTGGTTATTCAGTAGGTTGTTGTCTAATTTCCACGTGTTTATGTGGTTTTTGGAGTTCTCTTTGTCATTAATTTCCAATTTTATTGCACTGTGGTCTGATAATATGCATGGGATAATTTGAATTATTTTGCATTTAGGAAGATATGCTCTATGGGCTAGAATGTGGTCTCTTTTGGAGAAAGACCCATGTGCAGCTGAGAAAAATGTGTATTCTGATGTTGTGGAGTGGAACACTGTGTATACATCTACTAAGTCTATTTGTTCACACTTTTGGTTCAGGTCTGTTATTTCTTTGCTGAGTTTCTGTCCGGTTGACCTGTCTCTTTGCGTCAGAGGGGTGTTTAGGTCCCCTAGTACAATAGTGTTATAAGTTATTTGATCTTTCATGTCTGTTAAGATTTGACTTGTAAATTTAGATGCTCCATGGTTTGGTGCATAAATGTTTAGAATTGTTACCTCTTCCTCTTGTAGCTTTCCCCTAACTAGTATGTAATGGCCTTCTTTATCTCTTTGGATTGTTTTTGGTTTGAAGTTTACATTGTTTGGAAATATAATAGCTACCCCTGCTTTTTTCTGGGGACCTGTTGCATGGAGAATTGTTTTCCAACCTTTAGCTTTCAATCTGTGGATTTCCTTTTGAGTAAAATGTGTTTCCTATATATAGCATATCATTGGATTGTGTTCCTTAATCCACTCTTCCAATCTTTTCCTTTTGACTTTTGAATTGAGGCCATTGACATTAATGGTTATCATGGTTATATGTTGGCTTATTCTATTCATGTTATTTACTTGTTGTTTTCCTTCTTTTGCTGACTGTTTACTTGCTTGTTCTGTTTGGGGAGTTATTTCTATTGTTGTTCCTGGAATTGTGCTCTCTTTTTTCTCTGTCTAGGATATCTTTTAGTGCTGTTTGGAATGCTGGTTTGGCACTCATGAAGTTCTTCAGTTGTTCTTTGTCATGGAAATATTTTTTTTCTCCATTGAATTTGCGGGATAGTTTTGCAGGATACATCAGTCTGGGTTGGAAGTTGTTTTGTCTCAGAATCTGTAATACCTCGCTCCAAGCTCTTCTTGATTTTATGGTTTCCGTTGAGAAGTCTGCTGTGATTCTGATGGGCTTTCCTTTATAGGTGATCTGTTTCCTTTCTCTAGCAGCTCTTAATATTGTGTTCTTTTGCTGGATATCTGGGATCTTGACTATTATATGTCTGTGTGTGTTTTTCTTTGGGTTATGGATTGCTGGGGTTCTATATGCCTCGATTAACTGAAGTTCAGTATCTTTTACCTTGTTTAGGGAATTTTCTGCTATTATTTCACCAAATATCCTTTTATATCATTTTTGTGGTCTCTTTCTGTTTCACTCACTCCTATAACTCGAATATTGTTACGTTTTGCCTCATCTTGGAGCTGTTGGATTGACTTTTCTTGTGTCTTTGATGATATTATGAGATCATTCCTTTCATGCTCATAAGCTGCCATGCTGTCTTCAAGTTCTAAAATTCTATCTTCGGTTTCATTTAAGTGGTTTTGCAAGCTTTCAGTGCAAGTTTTCAAATCCTGGCATTGTCTTTGAATCTGTTTCATTCTTGGTAATTCATTCCTAAATTGCTCTTGCTACTTTTCCATTTGTTTCCTATTTTCTTCTCATCTTTTATCTATTTCTTCTCTATGTGTTTGGAAAATTTCTTCCATTGTTTTCAGTTCATTTTTTGTCTGAGAGATCATTGCATGTATGTGGCTTATTTCTGCTTTAAGCTCTTTTATGACCTGTTGGCGTTGTTTCATTTCGGATGCAATCATTTCATAACTTACAGGTATGTGGCCTCGCATTCAGAACTTATTCTGGGTGGGGTTGAGTTTTGAGACTGCATTTTGTTCCCCTGTGTTCCCATTTTTGGGTATCAGATTCAAAATGTTGAGCTATAAATTCCCCAGGCAGTTCAGCAGGCAAAGGTCTGCTGCACAGGCTACTCCAACGATTCCTACTCTTTGGGAGAATGTCCTTTAAGCTGTCTGCTGAGATTTCCGCTTCTACTCCCTACCCCAAGACCTGGCTGGGGCGCATAAACAGCTCGCCGCCCCAGGGACCTTGCAGGCAGGGGACCGCTCAGGTTTTCTTCCCTGGGTGCATCTCCTCCCCCATTCAAAAATCCCGTTGGGGCGCCCAGCCAGCTCTTCCGTCCAGGGGACCGTGCAGTCAGTAAAGCTGCTCGCATATCCCTCGCTGGGCGGAGCTTCTTCCTGACCTAAAAAAACCGGTCAGGGTGCCCAATCAACTCACCCTGGGATTGTGCAGACAGGAATGCCGCTCAGATGTATCTCCCTGGGTCGAGCTTCTTCCCACCTCAGAAATCCTGCTGCGGTGTTCACTCGGCTCACCCGTTCGGAGATCCGTGCCAGCAGGAGATCCTAGTGCTCCCTCGCACTTCTCCACCTCCTCGGCTTTCTTGCAGGAGCCGCCCACCGCAGCTCCCGCAGTTCCCACGGCACCGGCTGCGGGGGCGGGGCTCTGAGCGGGATCCTGGACCGCTGCCCAGATTGGCGCAGTCTGCCCGAGGAGTGCATTCTCCACGTTTGCTCTGCTCCGCCGCCTCCAAAACTTCCTGGCTTCAGCGGCCTGCGAGCCCTTCGGGTTCGGGAGCAGGGAGGGTCCGTCCCGCCACAATCGCACTCAGTTGTACGCGGATTCAGCCGAGCTGCGGCCCAAGCGCAGCGCCGATCGCCTCGGGCGTCAAGCTCTCAGGACCCGCCCACTTCTCGCCGCAGTTTATCCAGCCGACCAGTTAATGCTCAGGCCGCAGAGAGCAACACGTTCAGTTGGAATTCCGCATCCGGACCCGGCACCTGTGTGCAAAGGATCGGTCTCTGGGAGAGTTTCCCTCTGCTGCTCACCTGGTTGCCATCTTCCCGGAAGTCCGAGTTGAAGTTTCTTGAGTGGTAAGAATCCCTAATGTTTTTGAGCACTCACTACATTCCAGGTACTTTCGTGATCATTTTGTAGATATTAACTCATTTAGTTTAGAAAGAGATCCCTTGGGATGAATGTTATGATCTCTTTCAGCTTATAAATTAGAACTTTGAGACAGGTGAAATCATTTGTCCAAGTCTTGCAGGTAGAAAGTAAAGCAACTAGATTTGAACTTAGCATGTTTAGCTATAGATCCAGTGTTCCAATGTCTACTCTGAATTCAAGTTATATAACCATTATAATACCATTTACTTGTCTTTAAAATCAGAGTAATGTTTAAGCAATCCTTTTGATAACTTATATTTCAGAGTCTGTGATTAACAGGATATAAGTGGATAATTAGCACCTATGACCTGACGGTTAATAGTAGAGGCATATTTTGGGACCTCATAAAATAGTCCCCCAGTGCTTCACAGTACATCAGCCAAACATCTTCTGAAAAATAAGATTTCCTGAAGCTACTGAAGGCCTTCAGCATCCTGATAGAAGTCAATTGCTAACTTGAGGAGCTAAAATAAGCTATAAGTCACCAACAAAATCGACTCTTAATTTAGACACTAGACAAACCTGTCTCCATTTCTGTTTCTCCTTTCTTGCATGTGACAATAACACATTGGTACATTACTTCCTTTTCTTATGATAGAGTAGTTGTGGGGTGAAACATAGTTTGTGCATCTTGTAGTGCTTTGTACCTTCCATAATTAGAAAACTTTCATATAATTATTGTCCACTATTGTATTTCATTTCCATACTTGGGCAATGATTCTACAGTAATTAACTAACCATTGTATTAGCATATCCATGAGTCTTTCCATTGCCTCTACGTTTTCCACAGACTCACCTCATAATTGAAAATTAGAAGTCCATGAAATTTTTTTAGGTTAAATAACCCAAAACAGAAGAAATCTAACGTTGGCCTTAGCTGCTTTCATTTGCATTGCTCACTGGGTTTTAATGGGATCTGAAATGTTTTGTGGTACACAGAGAAGTTCTGATGCTTTGTGAATAAAATGTAATTTGGCCATGTCCCTTAGGATTCTGCCAAACTCAGATAAACTGTGGAATGTCTTTTCTCTATCTTATTCATGTACTTTCATATTTATTTGGCAAGTGGCTTTTATAATTCTTAGACATTACTAAATAATAAATATTACACATCAGAGTGTTTAGTGAGAGCAACCCAAAGATACACATTATCTGACTTTTTTGTTGAACAAAGAGAAAAGAACCTGACCAGGCATAGTGGTGCATGCCTATAATCCCAGCACTTAGGAGGATCGCTGCAAGTTCAAGCCCAGCCTAGGCTACAAAGTGAGTTCAATGCCAGACTGAACTCAATAGCCAAACCTTGCATTGAGAGAGAAAGAGGGACAGAGAGAAAGGGAGGGAGAATGGGAGGGAGAGAGGGAGAGAGCTAGGTAGAGAGAGAGAGACAGAGAGAGACAGACAGACAGAGAGAGAGAAAGGAAAGGAGAGAAGGAGAGAGAGAGAGAGAGAGACCATTCCTTGACTTTTCCAAGAGAATTGTGTTGTACACAATGCATTCAGTTATTTCTAGCAATGTATGGATATATCATTGCTAGCAATTAGGATCAAAGATATGTAACAAGTTATGGTAAATACTTCATGCTAGAAGTTTGAACTTGAGTAATGAGACACAGTAATCCCTTCTTATTTAAATTTTCAGTTACTTGTGGCCAGCCACTGTCCAAAAATATTAAGTAAAAAGTTGCAGAAGTAAATAATAAGTTTTAATTTCATGATGAAATCCTTGGCTATACTTCTTTGCTCGGCCTGGGATGTGAAACATCCTTTTGTCCAGAGTATCCATACTGTATAGCTGTCCACCCACCAGTCACTCAGTTTTCTCATCTGTCAAAGTGACTGTTGCAGAAGACTGTGTTTAAGTAAGCCTTCTTTCACTTAATAATGGCCTGAAAATGCAAAAATGGCAATCTTGATATGCCAAACAAGCTGTATAGTGAAAGGGTGAAAGTTAATTTAATAAGGAGAGAATATTGCATATTGAGGTTTTTAAGATTTATGGTAACAATGAACAGTGGAAATAAAACAATATATGTAGGGCTTAGTTCTATCTGCAGCTTCATGCATTACCCTATGGTGTTGGAGCATAGTTCTTGTGGCTAAGAGGGGATTATTATATGGACTAAAAGTGCATTTTCTCTTGTCTTAGTGGAATTCATAATGAAAGAAATTATCTGTTCAGACACAGGCCAGAAAATGCCATGGGGAGAAATTTGATATAGAGAAAACAGTTGGTAGAACATGTAGAACGAGCATGAGCATAGGATCTTCTATAAAGCTGAAGGATTTTTACCTTTATCTTTGGGGCAGTGAAGGATTTGATGCAGGAAAGTGCCAGGATCTGATCTATTTTTTGGAGCAGTCCCCTTGGCATTTGAGTTAAAGGGATTCATTTGAAGCTAGGAGGTTGTTTTCTTTTAGAGTAAATGAAAATTGGAACTAGGACAGATTAATAATGATACAGGAAAAGTCATGGATTTGAGAAATATTTATGAGAAAAAGCTGTCAGGGCTTGACAAATGATTGAATGTGGGAGAGGAAAGAGCCTTACACTGACTCTTAGGGTGCTGCTATCGGTGCCTAGTAGACTTAATTTTCATTCCCTGACTTAGGAAGTCTCAGGAGAGGAGTATTTTGGGAAGATGATATACTCAGTTATTCAGGGGTCTTGTTTGCTTTGAAAATGCACATGATTTTGGAGAGGAAATTCATTAAAAGTTAGTAGCTTTTTAAAACTGGTGATAATGTTACTTAGAGAGGAAGACAGGAGAAGAGAAAACCCTAACAGGGGCCATAGCCTCTTGATTCCTGCGATGGTCTGGAGCGAGGAGGTCCCACGCGCACATCCGGAAGCTTGGTCCCTAACGCAGCGATGATTAGAGGTGGGCTTTCAGAAGGTGGTTGGCTACGAGGGCTCCAGCTTCATCTGTGAGTTCATTCATGGGGGGTTTAGAACTTGCTGGCGTTACTGGGATGTGACGGAAGCTTAGGGAGCGCAGTCTCCTCAAAGGAAGGGCGGCAGCGCACATCCTATCCCAGCCCTGCCTCTCTGGCTGCTTCTTTTCTCTGCCTCTTGGCTGCCATGAGATACAAGCAGCTCTTATCCTGCAGACTCTCCTGCCATTGTTTTCAGGGCTGCAAACATTGGAGCTAACTGACCATGGATTGAAACTTTCGAAGCCGTTCCTCCTTTAAGTTATTATACTCTGGCAATTTGCCTCAGTGTTGGAAGCTAAGACAACGGCAATGCCTGGTATTTCTGAACCCTTGTTTTGCAGTTTTGAAAGATGAAGTATGAAGAAGATGATTTTTTTTTTACCCTACAGATGATCTAGGTTTGCCTAAGCCTGTACCAAGGAGTCATTGTGCGCAGATTCTGACTATTTAGGGAATCTATGTAAGTAGTTTTGGGGGGCGGATCTCAGATGGAGAGGAGGCATTTGTAAGTATTGAGGGTGTGGGTAATGGCCTTAGGTTCTGACGTGTCTCACAGCTGCTTTGTTACTCCAATGTATAGAAATAGTTTGTGTTCTGCAGGGGGCTTCCGGGGGCTCCTGCAGGGCTGGAGCCCTATCTCATCGTTCCCACTTCTCCTAGTGTAGAATATCTTCCTCTTAAACTTGTGCCCCCAAGAATTCAGCATGGACAAGGATGTTATAGTGTTTCGATACCTGGTTATTTTGTTCAATATGAAGAAGCATTATGAGGAGTATGAGATTGAGAATGTTATAAATTTTAGTAAATAAAAGATACCTTCTTTCCCCAATTCAGGTAATGATGGTCAATGTGAAGAAAATGATTTTTGTAGGGGCACATGGATAAAGCAAAGCTAGGTTAATGCATGATGTCATCATGTGTTGAAACAACACACTGTACTTCATTATATAATACATATTAAATAAAATGTGAAAATGAAACACAATGAAATAATTTACAAGTGCTTCATTTGTTTGTAGAGCAATTTCTTGAGGAAAGCACTTTATGCATAGATCTGGCAGAACAGCCTCAGTGGGACTTACTCATGATCATGCAGCTTCAGAGATATCTCTATCTTCAATGTTGAATTTACCATTTCTAAAAATTCAATTAACAGCTCATCAGAATTTGAGAATGACAAGTTTCTGGGGAAAGAGAAAATTAATATCAAGCTTCTATGTTGGCAAAGGTAGTGCCAATTGATAAAAATGGACCCTTTGATTTGCATAGAGAGAACTGGATGATACATAGTCATTACAGGTTTTCTTTGAACTTAGAGATTAAAGGGAAAATAATGCAAAAGAAAGTCAGTCCAAAATCAAAGATAAGAAAGAGAGAATCATTGATGAAAATATTAATTACAAAGCCACAGAACTCCACTCCGTCCCAGAAAGAACTTCATGAGATCTCTAACCAGCTTCCTTAGTACCTTTATGATTCTTTTTTAATTTTAAAGATAAAAGAACAAAAACATAGTAACAAACACAAAGACATAAATAAAACAACACAAAGCAATACAGAATTTCAGACAAGGGATAGGAAATTAATAACAGCTGTTGTATTACATATTGTTATCTCCAAGATGGTTACTCAGATAAACAAACATAGTCACGTAAGATTGATTAAATAATTATTTGATGTTTACATATGGAAACCTACTTCTTGCTCTGTATACAAATACATATTTTTATGTGAAATATTTGACACCAGTAATTCTTTGGGTATAGACACAATGCAAATGAAACTGCAAATTCTTCACAAATTCTATCTAATCTGACTGTGAAAAATTCTTTATGCAAAAAGATAATCACCAAAATTAACATGAATCAAAATGATATTCAGCAATGTTTTTTTTCTTAGTTTCATAGTAACAAGACTGACTACACAGATCTCTTTTAGAATGTCTTACTGCTTCTCAAAATTTAAATACACAGTTGGGACAGATGGTCAGTGGAAAGATTTCTTGTAGAATTGTTCAATAAATGGTAATCCTCACGAAAATATATTTTCATTTAAAATTGACAGCTCAGGCATCGAGAAATTATATATGTTCTATTTTGGAAATGAACTAAAATATTTAACTGTAGTTATTTTTATATTAAAGAAAATGTTTCTATAGGTGAGAGGCATAGAGAGTTTGGTTTTGTATTTGAGGGATTTTTTTTTTTGCCTCAGCATTATGCTGGAAAACGAGAACTTACCTGAGAAAATGTTAGATGTTAGGAGAAATAATCCTGAGAATGACAGCTCAACATGCGTTGGTCTGCTGTTTGGTGTAGAATATGTTCAATTAAAAAGAGCAAGCACTTCCAGATGCTCACCTGTTAGCACACTAAGTGATAAAGAGCAGCTCCTTTATCTCTGAAGGCAAAGGCAGCACTAAGAATGAATTTGTAATATTTTCACTTTTGTTATCCTTGGAATTCCTTAAAATGAATTCTAAGACAAATCGTCATAAAAAAGAAAATATTTTAGTGGAAACTTTCAGCATACCATCTCAGAGACAGGTTTTCAAAACTGAATCTGTTTAAGTTTTCAACATAGACTCACAAGTGTCAATGAAGAAAAGTCAATATTATGTTTATAACCTCTTGTTTTTATGTAAAAAATCCTAAATGGTGTATGATAAACTATATCATATTTTCAATTATTTCATTTGTTTTGTTCTCTGTTTTCTTATGAAACTATACTTTTTCCTGTTTAACAAAAATTAAATAAAAAATGAAGGAGTTATGATTAATAGCTTTAAGCAAGTACACAATTTCTCCTTAGCACACTATTGCATACAGTAAAGAATTAAACACTCTAAAACAATAAAATTAGTGTCTCCTCTTGTAAGTAAACTTCAATTTTCTGATGAACATAAACATTTTCATAAGCAGAAGAGTTTTAATGGTCTTTTAAATCAACACTTCTTTATAAAAACAGTTTCTTTTAGTAGACTGAAAAATGTCAAATTCAACTTTTCCTAATAAATGGAAAGATGATTGAAAAGGAACTTGTGTTTTGAATAACAAAAGCTTAGTTGTTGTGAAAGAAAATTACTAGGTTATGTGATGTTGGTTACACTGCCTGTTTTTAGTAATGGAGGCTTGGGGCATCAGGGAAACAAGAAGGAACTCATTGCTTTCTTTCATTAATCACTAAGTTATTAAACAATAACTCAGTGTTACCACTATCCAACCTGCTCAACAATTCTTGAAATATATTCACTTGTCCAGTGCTTTTCTCTCTTTAATATCTTTAGATAAAATTTTTCATGTTCTACTGAATGCTGTTCTATTCTACCACTAGTTATTTGCTGGTGCTAAGTTTTTTTTTTAATTTTAAAAGTAAAAGAACAAAAACATACTAACAAACAGACACAAAGTAGCATAAGAATAGTACAATCAAAACTGAGTTACAGACAAGGTGACAGGGAATCAACAATGGTTGTTGCATTACATATTGATAACTTCGAAGTGTATATTCAGGAAAACAGATATAGACATGCAAAATTGATCAAACAATTAATCATCAACTATTCCTTACAATAAAGTGACCTAAGTCAGTAGTACAACTATATTAGATATGCTGCATATACATACTTACTTACATATTTTTAAATATAATTTTTCTTTTTTTTTTAAAGTGTGAAAGAAAAAGAACTACATCAACAACAGAAAAAAGAATAAAACAACAACAACAACAACAAAAAAAAACCCCCAAAAACCACGGAAAGCATTAACAAAGAGACACAAAGTAGCACAATAACAGTATAATCAGAATTGAATTATAGACAAAGCAACAGAAAACCAACAATAGTTGTTGCATTGCATATTGATATCTTCAAAGTGTATGCTCAGGATAACACATATAGACATACAAGATTGATCAAACAACCAGTCATCAACTATTCCTTACCATTAAGT
>PVLD010015729.1:0-47523 GCA_004027595.1 Dinomys branickii
TGTCTGTATATGGGTCCATACATCTACAATTCGAAGATATCAATGGATAAAGCAACAACTACTGTTGAGACCATATCACCTTGTCTATAGATTAGTTGTGATTGTACTATTTTCTATGATAATGGGTGTCTGTTTGTCAATATGTTTTTGTACTTTTATGTTTCTAAAATAAAAAAAATAAATAAAATAAAAAATAAAAAAAGAAAAGGGAAATTACTATAGCTCTTGTGGAAAACTGGGTGGACATTCCTCAGCAGATTTAAGCTAGCACACCTGTATAATCTCGCAAATCCAGCCCTGGGCATCTCAGTGAAGGCACTGAAATCAGTGGACCCAAGAAACATTGGCACTCCCATGTTCATGGCAGCATAGTTAATGACAGTAAGGGTGAGTATTCAACCTAAGCTGATAAGTCAGTTGATGAATGAAGAAAAGGATATGTATATATATATATATATATATATATATATATATATATATATGCAACACATGCAGAAAATAGGATATAACACACACATACACACACACACAATGCATACATACATCATGCACTACCATTTAGCCTTTAACAAATGAAACCTTGTCATTTGTGACAACATGGGTAAAACCGGAAGATGTTATACTGCATGAAATAAGTCAGGTACAGAGAGGCAAACACGGTGTTGATCTCACTCACACATAGAAAGTTTAGAAGCTGATCTCATAGGAGCGGTGACCTGGCATTTACCAGAGGCTGGGCGAGGCAAGTGGATAGCAGGAGACGATGGTCAAAGGGTGTAATGGTTCAGCCAGAGCCCAAGTTTTCTTAGAACAAGAAGTAAGCTCTCCTGGTTTATTGCACAGGAGGGAGACTATAATAAATGGCAATGCATTGTATGTTTCAAAGTTGCTACAACAGTGGCTTTTAAACATTTTCACCACAGGAAGAGAAGTGTGCCATGTGATAGGTTCATTAATTTTCTTGATTTAATCATTCCATACTGTAAACATATAGCAAAGCAATATGCTGAACTGTTTCCACACATAAAGTTACAACCCGTCAATGAAAGACATTTTAAAAGTTTTTACACAGAGGAGAGCGAGAGAGAATAAGGGAGGAAGGAAACGAGGCAGTGAGAGGGAGTGGGAGCGACCCTTCTGCACAAAGATCACGCTGGGAATCTGAAAGAGAAAATGTTGGTGTCCCCCCAGGCGTGGGGTGAGAAAAGATAGGAGCCTGGGTGACCCCACGTTCTGAGCACAAGAAACAGCAAAGTAAGTGAATGCGTGTGCTCCAGTCCCTCGGAACACGACGTTTCCCGGTCTCTCCTGTGCCGTTTGTGCGTGTGGGACTTTGTGTACCTCCGGCCCTGCACAGGGGCCCACGTCACGTGACCTCGCTGGAGACTCGGGAATGTCAGGCCGCATCACTCGGCCAGCTGTAAGCACCTGGGTGGGGCGGGAGAAGGGAGCCGTCTGACTGCCCGCATCACGGGAGCGGAACAGCCATGCGGACTGCTCTGCGCGACACAGCGCAGCCTTTCAGCTATAGCGCGTGCACCACTTAGCATGTCTAGTGATATTTTGTGGCACAGTCCAAGGTAGAATGCAGCATACCCCCTGTAGTAGGTATAAAAGTCAAGGTAGAAGAGAACAAACAGCCTGCTACAATCTGCGTAAGACCACAAATGTCAAAATACGTACTTAACCAAAGGTACAATGGAGCCCTCTAACTTTTTCTGCCTTTTCCTCGACACTGATAATCAACAAATACGTCTTTTTCAAAGCCTCGTATAAACTCGCTGAGGGGAACAGAAGCACTGTTAGGCCAAAGGTCTCTCCTAGCCCTGAATAAAGTGACTCTTTCCAGTTCACCTGTCAGTCCCCTCCCACCACAGCTGAAGGTGCCACAGCCCTTGGCTTGATAGCTTTTCTGGCAGCTGCCCCTGAAGCATGAGAAGGTAGGGTGCTGGGTCCATCCTGGGGAGCCACCCCTCAGCAAGTCCACAACCCAGAAGCACAGCACCACACCAGGAATAGGGGCAGATGGTCATGACCCTGGGGAAAGAAAGACCCTGTGCCAAGAGGATCCAAGTAGGAAGTCGGCATTGCCTCAAATTGGCAACAAAAACACAGCAATAAGATGTACATACATGCACATGTGTGCATGCATGCGCACAGACACACACACACACACACCCTTGAATCTGACTGATATAGGACAATCTTGCTGTGATCAGAGGAAACAGAACTTCACATGGCCATACTAAATGTTCTTGCTCCTCCAGACAAAAATAGGAAGCAAGCAGCTGTCTGGCTGCAGCAGGAGAGGAAGCAGTTAGCAGCCTGTGCTGGCTGGCAATCCATCATCAGAACTGGGTCAGCTCAACTCAGGCGAGAGCACTGCGCCAGTTGTGCAGACAAACAGAGAACCTGGAACTGGGGCAGCCTGGGGCACCGAGCACAGCAGAGCTGAACAGAGGGGCAATGGCTCCAGCCACATGCAATCAGACACTGGCACCAGGCCCAGGGGGGAACCAAGGTAGATGGGGAGAAGTTTCCAGCTTGGAGACTCCTAGAACCAAAGTGAGCTGCCTCTACCACTACTGCTATACCTATGATTCATTTCCCAACTTTTCTGAACAACAAAGTAAAATTAAAGAAAACGATATCCCTGTACTAGGTCCTGGGTGAGCTACTGGCATGTTGAAAGAAGGATGCCAAGATTATCAGCACTTCCCAACCCAACCAGAGCCCAAGGGGCATCTTCTTACGCACACACACTCACATGCATTAACAATACACACACAGGCACATGCATACTCACACTCTCATACACAGGCAAGTACACGTACACTCATGCATGAGCACACAGATATTCATGTACACAGGTGCTGAAGGACACACACACCTATTCACATGTGTCCACCTGTGCTAACACAGGGTACCCAAGTGTATACACTCACATACACATGTGCCCAGGCAGGTACACACACACACAAGGTTAAGCAATACACTTCTGCACACACACACTCACACAAGCACTCACACACAGATGTGCTCACCCCCTCACAGCCTCACGCTCCCACTTACTCACGCCCATGCACTCATTCAGGTGCCTCCAAGTGCCAGGTTGTGAGCCATCCTCCTGCAGACCACACAGTCAGAATCTCAGATGAGCTCAGAAACCTGGCTTCTAAGCAACCTCTGCATGATGCTGAGGATGGATGCTTGCAGATACCTGCTCCAGATTCCCAGGCAGCTGCTCTCATCAGAGGGAAATGAAGCCAGGGAAGGGAGCAGCAGAATCATGAAGAGAAGGCAGGTGCCCAGCACCCTCCCACCAGACTCAGAAAGCACAGGAGAGGGGAGCCCACCACCTCTCACTCATTTGCTCCTTCTGTGTACCAGATACTGTGACAGGCAAAGGAGCACAGAGGGACAAATCACCATGGCTCCCACCCTCATGTCACTCAAGGAGAAGCCAGGTGTCACTGAACACGATGGCGCTCCAGAAGCCATTCGTTCCCCTAAGGATGAGGACATACCCTGCGGCAAGTAGTTCTGCCTCTTGCCTTCCCTCTCCTTTTGGCCTGGACCATTGCCAAGCAGCTTCCTGAGGACTGGAAGAAGAAAGTTAGTCCTAAGGACAGATTGGCAGAGGGACCAAGGAGCTGGTCCTGGCTCCACTCTGGCTTCCTCCCTCCAGTCTTCATGGTACCTGAGGAACAGTGCCACCCTCTGGCTAAGTGAGACACTCAGCTATCTACCTCATAAATCCAGTCGTTCCTGAGGGCTGCAGTTAGAGTCAGATGATCACACAAAAGGCACTCGGTGCTTCTCTCCCTCTGTCACACTCACATAGCCAGATGATAGACACTAAGGCACCACATCCAGAGTGTCTGTCAGCTCAGAGGGAAAACTGCCCACACCAGCACTGAAAGGGTCCGGCAGAACCAGCCTGACACTAAGTGAATGACTGCCCCAAGACATGCCCAGAGGTTAGACAGAAGGATGTGAAGACACTTTCAATATCAAAGAAGGCCCAAGAGAATGAAGCTACAGAGAGGAGACAAGATGCAGGGGCTCAAAGCTCTCCCACTGCAAGAACTACTCTCTACACATGTGTCAAGGTTCCATAGGGCACGTAGGTTTGTTCCATTCTGGCATCAACTCGCTGGATAGCAGAGCTCAACACAAAACCAGGGTTGTGCCCCTGCCTGTGCGCTGGGCTTGTTCATTACAAACTCTCTACCCGGATCCCAAGAAATCGCATTTTTGTGAAATAGCTCATTCAAGTTATTCAAGTGGCCCTGGGATCCTGATCACCCTCAGCTGCTCCCTCCAAAACTACAGATTCCTCCTGGAGGGAATCTCATTGCACTGCTGTCTGGCTCTAAGGAACCAGCAGTGGCTGCAGGACACGAGGGTGTATCACTGCCAGGAGGGTTATGGTCCAGGCTGGGGCAGTGGACACAGGCTGCACGATGAGTGCTGAGAACACACATGCACGTTGGAAGTTAGATGCTGCTCTTCAGCCACCTTGTCAGTAACCATTAATCTTTCTCTTGGAAAATGCCTGATACATCCCACAGGTGCTTTGCAGTCTTCGCAGTTGTTCCACATTCACATGTTGCCTAAGCATCGTGGTGGAATCTCAATTCAGAGAAGGTGTTCGAAGAAGTCACGTTCCCCTTTGTTGCATCATCATGCCTGGAAGAGACCCTCTGGTGTGATTGCTACAGACCAAAACTCAACCATAAACGCCAACCCAGGGACAGCATTTCTTAATTAAGCAAACTGTATTTTGCTATTTGCTTAAGGGCAGAGAAGGGGATAAGAAGTACAGAAGAAACCCATTCAGGAAGCCCACACTTCCGGTGTAAACTGTCTGCTCCAAGGTGATGTGATCTCTGCTAGCCCTGAGCCAGGTGCCAGGCCAGCAGCAGAGAGACACAGGTCTGCTATGTGAGGCCTCCCACAGGGGGCCATGGCCAGCAGGGCACATGCAGGAGTCTCCTAGAGGAAGGATGCAGGGTTGCACACTGGGCAAAGTCTTCTCTGTCTGTTTTCTTTCCAGCTGAGCTCTCTGCACATTACATGGAGTAGGGCAGGTCCTGTTGAAGTTCATTGACTCAAATGTCTGCCTTTTCCAGAAACACCCTCTCAAACATATCCAGAAACAATATCTGGCTTGATAGTCTTCCCAGCTATGGAGGCTTCCTCTTACCCTGTCAAGAGATCAGTTAAAATGAACCATCACACACTGCCCTGGTGTCTTGGGGGTGCCGGAATGAAGCACTGTAAACCGAGTAGTACAGACTTTTACAGCAAATTAGATGTGAGTGTTTGTATTATAACATTAATAAAGCAGATCTCCCAACTTTGTAACTCAGGTTAAGTTTAATAATCTCTTGACTGACTCTTTGCCCACTCCTTTCCCCACTCCTTAAGAGGAAGGAGAGATTTCTGGTAATCTTTAACTTCTGTAGCACCAGGAGCTCTTTGTCATTCATTTCCACAGTGTCCTTAGCAGTGAGAATCTGGAGAAGGGCTCCCAGGATGTGTTTTGCTGAGGAGCTATTTTTCAACGTAGACTCTCCCATGTCTACTTCGGTCTGATTTTTGCCCCATTCTTTAGGTTCCTAAAAGAAAAATAAATTCTGCATTCTGGGAAGTGTTATCAAAAGGTGAAAGTACTTTTGTATGTCTGTGTACTTGTTTTAAGGAAACACAGGTTTGCAAAATGCGGGCAGCCCCTGCTCAGCAATGGCTGCGCTCCACCTGACCCCATGCCATTGTCCCCAGCATGGCTGCAGGGCTGCATGGGGTTCTCTGAACACCAGCCAGGCAAGCTTTCCGTCACCGCTCACTGCTTCTATCTACAGAAGTTGCAGTTCGTTTCCCTTGCAAATTTCACTTCTCAAACTATCCCAATAACCAACATACACAGGAAATGTTTGCAGCTCTCTATTCCTCAAGCACTAACGCATCATCATTTGACATTTCTGAGGTTAAAATAATGGGAGTTGAAAGGAGACTGTATTTTCATAACTGGAACATACTTGTGGAAATTACAGGGTGGAATAATTGACATTCCCACAGATTGCCGCAGATGCTGCACGTGGAACTGCAGGTGTTCACCTTGCTTCATCTTGCATTGGTCCCATTTATTCATACCCCCTTTATTCATACATTTTGGAATGGAAATGTCTATCTTTTACCATTGAATGTTGGAAGTGTTCAATTTTCTTTTCTTTGTACAGGGGCTCGCCTCAAATCTCAGAGGAGATTTGGGACTTGAACTTTTCATCAAAGCTGAAAATGTTAGGACGTTAGCAACTCTTAGAGATGGACCAAATGCCTTTTGTATAAAAGGCTGTACATGAGTCTTTGGGGGGTCATGGGCTTGTGTCTTGCTGTCCCCTGAAAGTTTCATGCAGTCACAGAGGGAGGCTTTTCAGAGGTGGCTGAATCTAGAGTGTGTGGTGCTGGGATTGAGGATGTGTGAGTACCAAATCAGCCCACTGATTGGTTTGGCACAGTTCTGGCTGGGCTCAAGGGTGTGAGTGCTATATCCACCCTAGGGTGGGCAGCCTGCATAAAATATAGGTGATTGAAAGAGGGATAATAGTGCTTACCTGCCTGATGCTATGGTCTATTCCTCCTGTGCTGTGCTCCTCTGCCGTGTCCCCTGCCTGGGATCCAGCCAACTACGGAAGGAAACCTCTACAAACTGTGAGCTAAAATAAACATTTCCTCCTTTAAAATAAAAAATAAGTGATAAAATAACAGAAATCCACTCTTTCATGATTAAGGAGGCCAGAAGTCCAAAATGGCGGGTCAAAAGGACCATGCTCCCTCTGAGGCTCTGGGGAAGCGTCATTCTCTGGTTCATGGTGGGTCACGGTGCTGCTCACACTCCTTGGCGATGCTTGACTTGTGGCTACATGACTCCCACCTCTGCCTCCATCTTCCCAGCACCTACTCCTTTGCATCTCTTTGTCAAACTTTGCCTCCTCTTGTAACACACCAGGCATTGGATCTGGGCCCACCCTGCTTCAGTATGGCCTCATCCTAACTGGATTACAATGCAAGGCCTGACTTCACAGTCAAGTCACATCACAGGTTCCCAGGTTAGATTTTAGCACCTTTTCAGAGGATACAATCTGCAACTCAAGACACAGACAAGACTTCATCTTCCTAACACACAATGAGATCTAATAAATCTTTAAGAGAAAGATATGGAAAGAGGGAGTTGCAAAGCCCCTTTGTCTCTCCTTTGTACTTTTTGGAGAAGCATTTTGGGTAGTGAGACTTGGCGCAAGGCAAATGCATTATAATCAGAAATAGAAGGAATTTAAAGATTTGAGTGGATCAGGATCTTACCCAAGGAAATAAGGGAAGGCGGCAGGCAAACTCAGCAGCTTTATGCTCTGAGACAAAAGGGTTCAAGGGATCTTGCACTTCGTTCTTGGCAGCTTGGTCTTAGGGGGAAGCCAGTCAAGTAAGGCTGATTCTTCCTTTGTAGGCACTGTGACCATGGCAGCCTGAACAACAGGATGAGAATTCTGTTCTCCTAGCCCCATTCACTGGCACCTGGTAACAACTATGCTCGACAAACAAGAAGGTTAAGGAAGCAAGAAGTCAGAGGGCTTCCAGTGCTTCTAGACACTCCCATAGTCGGGGTATGCCAGGGGTGACAGAGGGATCAAACCCGCACAGAAAACGAGCAGAATTCCTTTCTCTAAAAATCTAACTGGCTAAGCAGCTGTTGCTGATATTCTTTCCTTCATGTTAAGGTTTTGTTGTATGTTACTTTCATCTCCATGCACAATTACAAATTTGACAAAATTTGAGGGTGGTCATCTAAGTAACAGCGCCATAAAATATACAGTAAGTTGTTGGTAGGCCCCCTCACAACTGTTCTGCCCTAAACTCTCCATTTCTTCTATTTGCTTTATGACTTCCAAGACCTAGACCACTTCACTTTTTCCCACAAAACTTTGCCAGGTTCCAGGCCATATTAACAGCTTTCTCCCCTCCATGCTCTCTTTTGTAACAAAGAAATCAGCATTTGATGGACATTGGTAATAGATGTTTTTGAGTCATTCCTTAACGCTCAAAGAGTGACTATATTGTACATGTATTTGTAAGATGTTCACTAGTTAACTGACACCAGTAACTGGCTAATACATCCTTATTAATTGAAAAGTTACCCACTTAAAAAAAAAAGGAAGTCAGGAATCTTGTGGGAATCCTGTCTTGCCAGAAAAGCTCAAGAGGTAATAGGAATGGATTCTGGGCAACTGCACTGCCAGTCCTCATGCAGAAAACCAGGAAGAGTTCACTGATCCTGGAAAATGACCAGGGCAGAGTGTGACTCCGGTGTCAGCAACAGCAGCTATGGGCTAGAGTGTGGCTCAGGGATAGAGAGTTTGCTTAGTATGCACAAGGCCCTGAGTTCCATACCAGGGCAATAAAAGTCGTCTTGGTACAAAGTATGGTAAATAAACTATATATTAGTTATTTGTCAAGCTCCAAGATGTGTTATAGAATTAGAACTCTCTTAATACAAGAGCCATTAACCAATTTTTAAGATTCACTATCATGTGCCTTAAATGACATTAATTGAAATCTTAAATTTAACACATTGAGAATAAATCTTGGTTTCTTATCAAACTGATAAAGTACACATTTTGTTTTAAGCTATTCAAAACTAAAGAGAACCATAATCAACCTGTAAATGATGTTTGATTCTGTGAAGGTTAAAGATTTTGTGCAATATGTGCTCCTGTCAAGCATGCACTCTTAAATGAATAATTCATCTGCCTTATAAAGTGGAATTCACAAGTACTTAGGATCTGGTCATTTATGATAGGTATAATTGATTAAAGTTGAATCAAGTAATTATGCAAGCCAAAGGTCAGTGAGCAAAGAAACGCAACATGGAAAGATAGTAACTGTTTCAACTCAATTATTTGGGAGCTAAACAAACACTGGTGTAGGCCACGTCCTCCACCGTTGGCTCCTTTTTCTTACTTTATTGTCAACATTTCTCTCAGACATGCGGCAAAGAATACAGCGAGGAATCAAAACTCAGTGAAGGCCTTTAAGATAAAGTTGTTCCGTAAATGAAGGTTCAGGAGAGCAAAAGATGAAGGCAGAGCTTTAAATTACTGTGTTTGTAAACTTGCAAACTGCAAAACTTTACTACTACACAATTTTGTTTTCTGGGCTTACTGGAAAAAGAAAATGCTTCTATTTGCATAGAAATTAGCCTATTACTTTTTTCATACCAATTGTAAAATAAGAGAACTTAAACCCAGCAGGGAACTTAAACCCAGCAGGTATAAATGACAGATAAATGAATTGGACTATAGAAAGCAAAATAAATAAATAAATGAATTCTGTGACTTTAAAGATCCAAACCTCGGGTTGGGGGGTGTAGCTCTGAAGTACAGCACTTGCCTGGCATGAACAAGGTCATAGGTTCAAGTCTTTGCACTTAAAATTGTCAAATTTTATATATCAAAGTAGAAAAAAAATTGCAACTCAAGACAGAGACAAGATCTTATACTTTTTGTGGCAGGGAGGGGAGGTGTTACTGAGAACTGAACTCAGGGCCTCACGCTTACCGGGCAGGTGCTACACCACTGAGCTATATCCCCAGTCTCAAGATCTTATCTTCTTTTTTAATTCTTTGTATGTTCTAGAAGACCTTTGTCTGAGGGACAGCCAGCTAGGATTTTTTCCCAATTTGTAGGTTTTCTTTTTACTCTACTGGTGACTTCTTTAGATGTGCAAAAACTTTTCAGTAAGATGTGGCCCCAGCTATTTATTCTTTCAAGTGTTTCCCTTGCAGCTTGATTTCTGTTCATGAATTCTCTGCCTACTCCTATGTCTTCAAGATTTTTACCTACCTTCTTTTCCAATAGATTTAGTGTTTCTGTTATAATACTAACATCTGTGATCCATTTTTGCCTTGAGTTTGGTGCATGGTGGTAGACTTGGGTCTACTTTCAGTCTTCAGCAAGAGGCGAGCCATTTTTCCAGCACCACTCATTAAAGAGGCTATCTTTCTTCCAGTGAGCTTGTTTGGCCCCTTTGTCAAATGTTAGATGGCTGAGTGTGTTTGTGGTTGTGGCTGCATCTTCCAGTATGTTCCATTGATCCTCAGATCTGTTTTTTAGCCAGTACCAGGTTGATTTTATTACAGTAGCTTTGTAGTATAATTTCAGGTCAGGGATTGTGATTCCACCTGAACCTTTCCAAATTCAAAGACCCAATCCAGAAATGGGCATCTGAGACGAATATACGCTTCTCATATAAAGAAATATAAATGGCAAATAAACATACGAGAAAATGTTCTACATCTCTAGTCATTCGAGAAATGCAAATTAAAGCAACATTGAAATTTCATTTCATCCCAGTAAAATTGGCCAGCATTAAGTAATCAACCAAGGACAAATGCTGGTGAGGCTGTGGAGAAACAGGAACTCTTGTCCACTGCTGGTGGGAATGCAGACTGGTGAAACCACTGTGGAGATCAGTTTGGACATTCCTCAGCAAACTAGGTCCAGAGGTCCCATTCAACCCAGCTATTCTCTTTTTGGGTATTTTCCCAGAAGATCTGAAAACATCATATCACAGCAATATATGTGCACCCATATTTATAGCAGCACAATTTATAATAGCTAAGTCATGGAAGCAACCCAAATGTCTATCCACTGAGGACTGGATTAAAAAATGTGCCACTTTTATATAATGGAATATTACTCAGCTATAAAGAAAGATAAACTTGAGGTTTTTATAGGTAAATGGTCACAATTAGAGACCACACTCATAAGTGAAATAAATCAGAGGTGCATGTGCAAGCAACGTATTGCATCACTAGTGTAAGAACCTGAAAGTGGGAATATAAATTAGGAGGTATGAAAGGAAACTGCTCAAAAGTAAAGAGCAAATGGGATGACAGGAAGGAGAAAAGGAAGAAAGGGATAATTATGTATGTATATATGTATATGCAGGATGGCTAACATGGTTGTACTACTGACTTATGTCACTTTATTGTAAGGAACAGTTAATGAGTAGTTTGATCAATCTTGTATGTCTATAAATGTTTTCCTGAGTATACACTTTGAAGTTATCAATATGTAATACAACAGCCATTTTTAATTCCCTGTCATCTTGTCTGTAATTCAGTTTTGATTGCACTGTTCTTGTGCTACTTTGCATCCGTTTGTTAATGTTTTTGTTCTTTTACTTTTAAAATTTTTAAAAATCTTATGTTTCTAACGTAGTGAAATTTTATAAATCTTTAGGAGAGGGGGCAACAATACAGCTGGGGGAAATGACAGAAGGATAAGATAAGAGGATTTATGGGAAAAGAAACACAAATTGTTCAAAAGATTCTCAAAAACGGTTTCCATTTCTCACCCCACACCTGCATAAGCCAAGTGCTTTGGAGAAGCCAGTTTCTCTCCCTGTCCTGTTGTTTCCCTGAACCCTGGCTCCTGGGTTCCCTCAACCCAACTGCTCATAATGAAGGTAATCCTCTGTTCATACCCTGCCTGGTTCTGGCCCGCTTCAGTCAGCAGAGCGCAAATCGTGAGACGGGGCCATGCTGCTGCCTGATGCTTTCAGAGCATCAGCTGTCCGGCATGCCCCCTCAGAGGCTGCCACCTTCCCAGAAGAGAGTCACAGAGGGGCCAGAGGGCCTCTCTGATCCCCTGCCTCAGCTGAGACCACCCCAGGAACAACATCTGGGCAAAGAAGCTCCTGAGGGCTCTAGACTTTGATACGCATACCTCCAACTCATGAATTTTGACAGCCAAGCCTGAAACAGCCAGGAGCAAGAGCATCCCCTCTTTTGCCTGCCCAAACTCTGGACCCAAACCCAGAGATAGGCCAAGCTGACAGCTTCCCTCTGCTCAGCTGGGGCTGTTAGTTACACAGCAGTGAGATGCCCAGTGAGCCCACAGCCTCTATGCCTCCTCTGTCAACCTGGATCACCTCCCTGGGTGCCCATGGGACTCTGGCTACCCACTGAGTTCTCTCCTTAAGCATCAGTCCTGAAAGCTCTCCCTCTCCATACTGACACACCCACTCCACCCTGCATTTCTAACTCCCTTCAGAGAACTCCCCACCATTTCATGGGCTGTACCTGTTACTGACATTTTCTCTTTCTCTGTCTCCTCTGATGAAAACATCAGCTCCATGAACTCAGGGAACTTGGGGTTGACTCTGTTCCCTGTTGCTTCCATAGCATCCTGAACAAAGTGCAGTACGCAGTAACTGCTCAACTATCAAAGCAAAAAAAAGTGCATAAGCGAACAAACCTTATTTATATCAGTGACCTACACATTTTTAATCAACACCTCACAAAAATCTGTTTTTATGCTGTACCATTCAGGTGAGCATGTGGGCATGGGGAAATCCTACTGGTGGGAGTACAGACTGGTGCCAGCTCTATGGAGAATGGCATGGCCACAGGGCCTGAGATTTGAAGTGCATGCAAACACGGGCCCAACAAATCTGTTTCTAGATTTCTATTTCTAGAAAGTGTCCTGCAGAAATGCTCATTCCTGTGCAGGGCAGTGTCTCTGGATGATTCATGGCAGCCAATCTTTGCATGAGCAAACAATTCACAGTGTTATTCCCTGTTGATGTATTGTGGACCTTATTCCACACAGGTTTGTGTAAGTATAGAACTATCACTTTCTCTGTTGTCCCCGTATGTGTTTCTTAGCAGGGAAACACCAATGTTTATCAGCGGGTGTCCTCCTGGCCATAGGAACTCGGGGCTGGTGGGCAAGAGGGGAGGTATTTTTCATTACACTTACCAATTAAAATTTTTGCTGCTTTGGACTAATGTGTAAATTTACTTTCCATTGAAATTGTGAATGAAAATATGCACACATTTTTTGAAAATGAGAAGCTAGAAATATGTTTTCTTACATCTCTTGTATAAAGAACAGGCACATAAGTTTGTAACTCCTTTCTGCTTGTTTTGGTGGCAGACAGATAACAAACTGAACGTGATGCCAATGTTGTACGGACATTGAGAAGAAGCCTTTGGCTATGTCTCCAGAGACACGTGAGTGACTATCTATAAATGCTCAGGGCCACGCTAACCAATGCCAAAGACCTACCAATCCATAAAATAAGCAATGAGTATAACTAAAATCTGTTGCTGCAGATGTGGCTCTCAAAGCTGCAGGAAACTTTCCCACTGCAATACATCATATAATGTAGGCATTGCCCCTATGGATGGTTACTTTAAATAAACAGACACAGGGCAGGGAGAAGCAGAAACTATATATATTTTCATTTGTAATGCTCTGAGGGGATTTTCCTATCAACAATGTTAAGCTGAATAAGAAAGAAACTTTTAAAATGTATTATAGTCAAGACCTTTTCGATCCACAATCTTGCAGAAATACATTTAAGAGCAAAGATATAAACTTTTAAGAGGAAATAGGATATGTGGAAACAACTGGGGTGTCTTTATCTTTTTGCGAAATCTCTTAGCCATTTTCCTCCTCACTGGAACACAATACCTAACACCCACAGCCTCGTGGAGAAGACGTTTCTTTAGGCTCACAGTTTTAGAGAGTGCAGTCCGTAGGCAGCTGACTCCACAACAGGAAGAGCATGGCTGAAGGGCCTAGCCCAAGAAAGCAGTTCATACCATGGTGGCCAGTAAGCAGAGAGAGAAGGGAGGATCCAGAGAGGGAGCAAACCCTTCCAGTTCATGCCCCCAGTGACCCTCCTCTCATGAGGCCCGGCCTCCTCACAGCAAATCAGCTGCAGTGTCACCATGATCTAATGACCTTCCACAAGCCCTTCCTCTGCATGCAGACAGATGGATTGCTCTTGATCTGAGCAATAAGAAACCTTCAGGGGTTTAGGTATGCAATGAATATCATTCATGCAGATATTTTTAATCAATAACTAGACTACATTTTTAGGCCAAAAGAGCAAAATTCACAAAGCAAATAAGTCCAAAAAGTCCTCCTTGAGCAAGTTGTCTCCATGACATTCACATCTGTCAGAATACAGACTGAAGAAAAGAAACTGCTCCATGAGCAGGCCTTGTCCTCAAGGGGATCACAGTCTGGAAGGGAAGGGAAGCCTCAGGCAGCCAGCTCTAGCACAGACTCAACGTGCTCAAGGGCGAGTAGCAGGAAGTGACACCGGGATGGTGCACCTGGCTGCTTTCCCGGAGACCAGTGCTGACCTGTGCCTCGAGGGATGGATGATGATGAGATGCACTTGACCAAAGAGGATGGTTAGCACCTGTCAGCGGTGTGAGAAGGTGGACAAGGACAGTACAGCTAACTTTAAACTCACCTGATTTCAAATCCCAGGGACTTGCACAAGAACCAACAGAAAGTCAAATAGTGCTCCTTTGAAAGATCTAAAGTCCTAAGCCCCGGGATCCGTAAATGTGCCCACACTCAGACACAGAATATTTACAGATGTAACTAAGACTCTCAGGACGAGATGATTTTGAATGTAGCATGTACCCTAAGTTCAATGACCCATCCCTAGTGAAGGGACAGGGAGGTTCCAAACACAGAAACATGAGGGAAGCCCCTGGGAAATCAGAGGCAAGAACTGGAGCCATGCAGTCACGTACCAAGAAACACTGAGGACTGGCAGAGGCCACTAGAGGCCTGGAGAGCACATGAGCACATTCTCCGTCATACCCTCCAGAAGGAACCAATCCTGCGAACTTCCGCCTCCAGAACTATGAAAGAATAAATCTCTCTGCTCTTTGAAGCCACCAAATCCATGCTAGGTTATTATGGGCGCCATGATCAACTTATAAACTACCCTTTTGTACTGACTTTGATACCTTTGGTATCACCCCTACAGCTTTCACTTAAAAGGCTCAGTAAACATTAAATAAATGACCAGGATGGATTGAAGTGAGAGACAGATGACTGAGAGTAGGTCAAGAGCAGTGGGGGGAAGAGCTTTAATGACCTCGGCATTTGCCTTGCAGGCTTTTGAAGTTGCAGCATTGAAGAGAAGCAGTGGAGGACAAATGGGAAGCTCCCACGGCACTGGTGAGTGAACTGGAAAGGTAGTGGCTGGGCCAAGGTAAGACAGAGGTGGGAAGACACAGAGGAGGACAGTGGCAGCTAGCATGGACACAGAGAGCACCTAACATCAAGTAAGTGCTGTCTTAGTTACTTTTTACATTGCTGAGACAAAATACCCGACACCCAAAGTTAAAGGAGGAAAGGTTTATTGGGCTCAGAGTGTGTAGGCTCACAGTTTGTGGTGCACAAGTTTCAGTCACCATTGGCTGGGGCCAAGGCAGGGTGACATGGCAGAGGGGCATCACCAAGGAGAAACAGTCCATGGCAGGCATAAGGCAGCAAGGCAGCAAGCCACCACACAGTCCTCTTTCTGTCCTTTACATTCTGTCCAGGCCACATGCCCTTATAGTGAGTAGCACTCACACCCACAGTGGGCCTTCCCATTTTCCACCCCATGAACTATGCCAAACCAATCAGTGGACTAATTCAGTAATCACACAGCTTTGATCCTAGCATCACACACTCTACATCTGGCCACCTCTGAAAAGCCCCACCTATGACTGCAGGAGGCTTTGTGGGGACATGTAGACACGGCCATGCCAATGTCTGGAGCTGGCCAGATGACAAAAGGCAGAGGGAGAATTCATGCAGAGGGGAAGCAGAGGCTCTTCTTGGCAAATCAAGGCAAGCAGGAAGTTGGACTTTGACAGGACTCTTGACCAGGTTTCAAAAAAACAGAATCTGAGGCCACACCCATATGAGCTGGACTTGAGGAGTTGTGACTCCAACATGCTGAGAGGAAGGGACAAAAGATTGAGCCAGAGAGAGGAAGAGGCAGGCCAAGATGGTCACCACTGTCAGTAAAGAGTTGCAGCTTCCCAGGCCCTGCTGAACAGGCTAAGGGACACTTGCAGGAGCCAGGAAGGGAGACGTTCTCTAGGGCCTCCCCACTCGCTACTGCATCTCTCTGGTCAGAGTTTCCTCAGGGGATGCTGACTTCCCACAGGCTGGTTATGCCATGGCTTGACCAGAAGCCAGCAAAACTGGGTCCAGCGTGCAGGACTTGTTTAGGTCCAGGACGTGACTAAAGGAGAAGCATACCCAGAGCAGAAGGGTGGAACACATGTTCATGCCGGGAGACAGAGGAAGAGGCAACAGCTCTGGTGGGCATGGCAGAGGTGCTCCATGCGCAGCCCCAGGGCCCAAAACACAAGGAGGCCAAGGAAGTCTAAGGAAGCCACACAGAGCTGCTAGAAAAGAGAAGCCATGCTGGGTTTCCTATCCCATCTTCCTTTCTTAACCTTTCAGGCTCCATGATAACTTGCTGAGTTATCCCTGCAAGGAAAGTCCAACTGAGCTCTGAGTTCCACTGACAGGACCATGCAGGGATTTGCGCCTCTGTGGTGAACATTCTATCACACTACACGCAGGACTCACACTATCCTGTGGCCACTGTGCACAAGGACTCGATCAGCAACCCTCACAGCTGAATGGGGTAAAAGCTGTTCCTGTCCCCATCTTATAGAGGGGGAACCGGGGCACTGAGAGGTCCCCTGAGTGCAGAGCCTGTGGCCCTCTCAACCCACTGTGCCTGCTCATTGCTCCCTGTGAACTTTGTATGGGGGGTATTTCTATTCCAGTAGTTTTCTATGAGTGAAGAAAGATAGAAGCATGCATTGAGCGGTCAGCCCTCTCATGCAGCCTGAGACTCGCTCTCCATCTAAATTCTAACTCAAGGTCCATGAAAAAAGCAGTTCGGTTGCTTGAATCACACGTGAGCTCTGACAACCTGAGCCAAGGTTCTCGTGTGCTGGTGCTCACCAATCTCACTTGCAGACGTCAAGGTCAGGTCACGGACCCTGCAGTCAGACCACCTGGGTGGGCACTGGCACTGCCACTTGCTAGTCTACACCCTCAGATGCATCCCTCAACCTTGTCTACAAATCAGAGTGAAGGTGCAGCTGCCCCTTATGATCATTGAGCACCCCAAGGGTGGGCTACACAGAAAGTCCTCAGGGAAGAGCTACCACATGGCTGGCTTTGATGGTAAACGTTGTATGAATTAATCACGTCACTATCCTGGGAGTCTTTGTGCAGCTGATGAGGGAGGCTCTCTGTTGCTTACAATTGCACATCCTGACACCCAACCCCCGAGGTGTTCCTGCCTTCACTTACCTCCAGACACAGGCACCACCTGTCCGGCCTCAGCCATGGTGCAGCCCACTGAGAGTTCAAATTCCCATTCCAGAATGTCCATTTAAAAATCATTCACTGAGAAGCTCTTGTTACTTTAATTGAGAAATCCAATCTTAGTCGTCAAAGTAGGCTTAACCGAGGGCAGAAGGATACCGTCCCAAGAAGAGGAAGTTACCCTCTTCCCAGCTCGCCCTCCCCACAACCCCGGAGGCTCTCCCTTTTGCTTCCTTGGGTCCCCAGAACATGAATGCCTTGGGTCCTCCAGGGGTCTTTATGCATGGTTCTACTACTGGAGGCCCTTTGAGCTTTGGAGTTATTTGGGAAGGAACAGGAAGAAGTTGAATATCTCATTTTTTAATTTCTATTAGTATATGTTTGCAAAATACAGTAATCACATTCGTCTTAGAGAACTGGAGATGCTGCGTCCACCCCGCTCTCCTGCCTGTCCTCTCCTCTCCTTCCCCACCTCTCTCATTTTGCAATAGCTAATCATGGAAACAATCTAGATGACCAGCAACAGATAAATGCATTTTTTTAAAATATGGTATGCAGACATAATGGAGTACTATTCAGCCATAAAGAAGGATAAGTGTGAATTGTCTGCAGGAAAATGGATGGTGTGTGAGATCATAATGCTAAGTGAAATAAACCAGACACAGATGGTTAAATATTGCATGGTTTCTCCAATAGAAGAAACCCAAAACATAAATAATTTAAAGAGCAACATAAAAGATAGATGGTAGGAAGCAGTGGGCAGTTTTATCAGTTTCTTGATGCAGACAGAACACAAGCCTACCAAGACAGCACACTAGAGCTGTCCCAGGCTGGCACTCTCTCAGCTCTGGCTGCATCCTGCTCACAGTTGTCACTCCCCTGGGGAGGTTTTCTGTGCTCTTGAGCAGCAATTCCTACCCGCTGGCATGCTGACAAACTAACAAAGCAGATCGAGTAAGTGGAAAGGACTGGCGATTCACTCAGTGCATTTAGGCTGACAAAATGTGACTGGCCTGTGTGCAGACCTTGCTCAAAAAAGAGGGGAGGCACATGAAATCATTAACACCTGCCATTCAAGATTGGCTATGGAGAGGAGACAAAAGGCTGCCTAACTCCTCTTTCCGTTAATCTGAGCAGCACATAACACATTTTAAATCATTTAGGGATCTCCTGGAAATTTATTTTTACAAACATCAGCAAATTTAGAGGCATTTATTTGCTTACCTCCCATAGGCACCTCAGACAAAAGACGGGTGGGTGCCAGAGGGCAGAGAATGGAAGGAGACTTGGAGGACCCACCATGAGTTTGAACTAGGGGCTGGTGAGGCTGTGGGGAGAGTTCATATCCTCCCCAAACCTTGAATACTGCAAGATTTAGGGTGCATATGAGATGAAGAGGTGCTGTTTTACTTGCTTGTCACTTTAGGGAAGCAGAAGAATTTATCTTTGGGAGAAATACCTGACTGTCCAGGTTCATAGTGCAGGTAGAGGAGGATGTGTTTTGCTTAGGACAGAAAAACACCTGTGGGTCTTTCTGCTCATGTAATTATTAAGGACTGAATGTATGTCCCTAAAATCCACATGACAGTGTTAGAGATGGGGCCCTGGAGAGGTGGTTAGATCCTCATATGTCAGACTAAAGCCTGTAGGGAAAGAGGTGAGACTCCCTGCTTCTCTCTCTGGTCCCTGCCATGGGAAGACACAACGGGAAGACATCTGTCTGCAAACCAGGACTGGACCTCACTACTGCCCATCCTTGGTCTTAGACTTCTGGCTTCCAGAACTGAGAAACAAATATTTAGCCACCAGCCCATAGCGTGCTGCTGTAGCGGCTCAAATGACTATGAGAGCAATGATCAGTCCAAGGCTAGCTCTGGAAGGAAGATGTCCTGGTAACAGGGTATCTGCCATGAAAATGGACAGGGGCATTTCGGAGGACACCATCTGTGGTCAAACAGTAGTACCTACTTCCTCTGCTGAGGACAGAAAAAGAGGATGCTGGGTGTAAGAAGACGTTTATCATAGGCACGCTCCTGTGCTAGCAGCGAAAGTGGACGAAGAGGCAGATTGTGAGTGATGCCCATGAGCTTTGGCCAACAGCTCCTAGGAGTGGAGATCCTGGAAAGCCAGGATTTCATGAAGTGCTACAGCTCCACATCCTCCCGTGCCTTAGGTGGTGTTTGTGAATGCTGCAATCAGTGCTGGTGGCAAGTGTGAGGCACAATGCCCACACTTCCATTGCAGAAACCCAATCCTCTTTCCGTAAGGGCACCAGCTTCCTGTGGATGCCGTGACCTCACCACCCACCATGTGGGTGAAGCAGCAGAGACCTCATCTATCAAGGTTATGAGGCTGGATGGCCAACATCAAGGAGTCCACAGGGCTCCAGGGAAGAACCCAAAGAAGACCCCTTCTGCCTGTTGGACCCAGTCCAGGGAAGGACCCTTCTGCCTCTTGGCTTCCAGCGGCTCCTGGTGTTCTAAAGCTCCTTTGTGACTATGCTGCTCCAGTCTCCTCTACACGTAGCCTTCCCTCAGGACAGCCATGCTGGGTTTAGAGTTCACCAGGCGACCCAAAGTGACCTCCTCATCTAAAAGTCCTTAGCCTAACTGCAGTTTTAAAGACCTCCTTTTCTGAAGAAAGTCACATTCCCATGCCCCACACGCTCATGTGTCTTCTTTTTCTGAAGACATTAAGTGCTCACAGAATCACTGCTAAGTGTAATGGATATCCAAGAAAAACTCACAAAGCGACAAAGAACCAAGAGAGCTCTGCCCTTTGCTGTCTCCACCCTCCTCTGCGAAGGGCAGGGGCCCACCAGCTGGCCCCACCAGCCACCTCTCCCCAAAGCTGCTGGGTCCAAGCTGTCTCAGAGCCAAGCTGAGTCACATCTAGCCCCCATATGCAGAAAGCTTAGGGAGACATGGTTTGTGACTTCCAGAGCAGGTCCGAAAGTGGGATGATGGTGCCAGGAAACTCCACACACCTTGCATCCACAGCAGATTCAAAGCAGCCAACAGAAGCCACAGTGAGATTGTGCCAAACAGCAGTCAGGAAGTACTTCTGAAATGTGTAAGCCACTCTCAAATTTTAGGGTGCAGAAAATTAAGCTCATCTGAGGAGCAGGCTTAACAGCATAGCCCCAGACTTGGAATAATGATCTGCTGGAAGAATGAATGAAACCAAGAGAATCAGCTGTAGGAAGCAAAGTTAGAAAAGATGCAAAACCCCAGGACTTTATCTATGAGCTCCCTCCCAGCCTGACTGGACCCACTCCCACCTGTGTGCTGCCACCTGTACCATTCGATGGTTCGCCACTATACAGGGAGAGTCTTGCTTGTATAACTGGTGAGAGGGTGCCCAGGAGGGTGAGGGGTGCATGGTGGGGAGGGAAGGATCTGCTTAACCCCAACTGTCCTTATTTCAATACACCATGGAGCACTATTCTACTACAAAGAAGGATAAACCTCAGTCATTTGTATGAAAACCAGTGCAGCTTGAAACCATAATGTTAAGTGAAGTAAATCAGACCCACAGACTTCAGTATCATATGGCTTCTCTTATAGGAGAGACATAAAGCATAAGTAAAGAGCAAAGTAAGAAACAGGTAATAGAAACAGGGAGGTAGAACTTCTTCAAAAGGGAAGGGGGCCAAGAGGGGAAGAAGGACAGAGGGGACCGGAAAAGACTGGAGATTCATAGGAACTTGGGCCAATGCCCACCATAAATGTGAACTTCACATATCACAAACATGTAGAATAAAAAGACAACCCAGCAATAGGAAAGACACAGCCCCTGTGTGTCTTTGGTGCTTGGATTCAAATGGAGCCAAACAAGAAGCAGCCCTGTATGTTCCTCAGCATTTCACCTTTAAATATATATTTGAATCTCAAAACCAGAGCCCAGCTACTAAGAAAGAACATGCAGGGATCAAAAACCCCGGAAATTCTAAATGTGCCATGGAAGCCAGCTGAGTAGACATGGGCTCCACGGACCTTGGGTTCTCTTCTCACCCAGTCTGCACCAGAGGCAGGGAGGGGACCCAGGGACAGAAGGAAAGCCCCTGTATGGGAAGTCATGCATGGAGCTTCCCAGGCTTCCAAAAGGCAGAGCCATCAAAGATACACATGGGATACGCAGTGTGGAGAAAGAGCTGCAAGGAGAAGAAAATGACCAAAGAAAAGAACATTCCCCCTCTAAGTAAATTAATTTATTCGAATATACATATATGAGTACAGGTCTCATGGATCATCACAAAGTTTTGGACGCTTTAACAAGTGTCCAGAGATGTTTTGAAGCCTCTGGATTTTAATTTCTAAAGGATGTACAATTAAAACACATATCCTGGGGCCTTGTGCTCTTCTCCCGGAAACCCCACATAAGTGGGATTACTATGAAAAGAATCTTCTCTTGCACCCTCATCATAAGCAAAATCATCACTTCCATGTCCTAAAACCGCCGTTTCCATTAAACTACCAAGGAAGAAAGCGTGTTCATGATGCCGCTTCCTAAGTGACTGTGCCTTCAGGCCTCCACTGCCTCCTCGTGCCCTTGCCAGCCTGCGTATCACTACGCCACAGACGTTTCACACCCTAGGACGCTGTCATCGTCCTACCACTGGCACCTGGAGCTCAGCCTGGACCTGCAGCTCACCGTCCCCAGCCCGAGCTGGCTCTGGATGAGGTCGTTTTGAGGATCGTGTTGAGAAAGCAGAGGGGTCCTCAGCCCTGGAGCCAGGAGGCCAGGTGTTTTAGCTCCAGTCCGCTCACTTTCAGCTGTGATCTTGAGTGGCTGTGGGGTTCCAGGAAGCCTCTACGTCCTGACCCGTTCATTCCTGCTCCTGCCTTGACTAAGTACGAATCATTGCTCATGCGCAGTACCAGGCACACAGCGCTGGGGTTCCTCACACCCTTCCACTGGGCCTCGACATCTGGGAGAAGTCCCCTCCCCTCCCCTTTCATCAGCCAGGGTGCTTCAAAAACTCTGCTCGGACAGCTGCTTGTGGGAGGCCCCGTCTCACACCCTCCCCACTGCCCTCATCCTGCTGCGTGACTCAATTTCCTTCACTGGCATCTGGAATTATTTGAGTTATTTACTCTTTGTAGGTGCATGATCTGTCTCCCTCATTGCTGGCCCGCCTGGCACCCAGGGCTGCAGCTCATGGTTGACTGGTGTTTTATTGAATGAATCAATGAATGATGAAGGATGCTCTTGCTTCCAGTCTCTGCTAGACTTTGACCCTTCCATCACACCTCTCCTGTAGTTTGATTCAGGGTCACCGTCCTCCTTCCTTATCCTCCATTTCTGTGACATGTAACCTGACACCTTGAGCATGGTTCTTTCCAAATGGATCACAAGCCTGGAGTTCAAGTCATAAACCTCTCAAATACCTGAGTTCAGCTCCAGACCTTGGGCCCAGAGAGGCTCAGGTAGGAGAAGCTACTCACAGGGATCTAAAGGTGTGGCTGGGAGCATTGCTCCTCGCCCCTGGTGATTCCGGAGACTGGCGACACAAACCCAGTACCATATTTCTCTGCAGTCCAAGTCCTCACTGGAGTGGTGCCAGCTCAGAAGGCAGAGCATGGAGAGGCTAAGGGTCCCAGATGCCCGCTGCGGGCACTTTGGACACTGTAAAAGGGGATCGCTGCCTCCCAGGAAATGCACTTCTGCTGGGTACAGCCCCCCAATCTTGTGCTACTCCCCTCAGCTACTGGCACCATGGCCATATCGTCCATCCTCTGCCCCTGCCATTTCCTCCCTCATCCTTCCCAATCACCCCCTTGGGCCTCTTCCCTCAAGGTTTACGGATGACCCACCTTCCAGAAGGGGGCTCAGCCCCATCGCCTCTCACTGCAGCCCAACTTACAGGGAATGATTTATGTCTGCAAGCGCCCTTTGCCAGCAGGATACCAACCCTGCAGATCTGCGCTTCTGCTTCCCTTTCCGCTTCCCCTTCCAGTCTGCCTGGTGTGCTGCATAAGGGCACCCCTTGGCTGAGAGGTAAGAGCGCTCACTTCCTCCCACTTCGCTGCTGTCTGCTGAGCAATTCTTACCAGCAGTGAGTCACTTGTCACCACCCTGCATCTCAGTGGTGTTGCCCTTATGAATATGGAAAAGTCTCAGCCTCTGGCGGGAGAGAGACTTCATGCGCCACATTAGAGAGATGAACGAACCCTCCAAGGCCTGGTAATCGGACCCTCCACTAATACATCCCAAGCCATCCTTCTGACCCGCTGTGCTGTCAGGCGCCACTGAGTTATGTCCTGCCTCGACTTGCAAACCTTCTCTTGACCTTAGTGTAAATTAGAGAGCTGCACACCCCCCTGTAAGGAAAGGAACTGTGACTGGAACTCTTCTGCAGGAGGGGCTGAGAAACACAAAGCTTCTGCATTAAACACCAAGGGGTGATGCCTGCACTCCCTATCACCCAGCATCAGGGAACCACATCTTTTCAAGGAGCAAAGGCATGTTGCTGATAAGGGTTGAAGCATTTCCTAGATGGCTTTTACTGACACAATAGAGAAATGACAGCGCAAGCAAACTTACATTCATCTTAAGTCCAGAAAATCTGAATACCAAAGCCTCCTGCTGTGCTCGGACATGGACTGAGTGTGTCCCTCCTCCTATCAGTGCTAGGAGCTGGTCCCTGGGGGAATAGAAATGGGAAGAGGGGCCCCTGTGAGAGGTGAGGCCTAGTGGGAGGGGTTTGGCCACTGGGCTCCTCCCTCGGGACAGGTCAGTGCGGTTCTGGATGCCCAGGGAACACCTGCGAGGGCCCGTAGTGTGAACAGAGCCAGCCTGGCCGAGCCCCTTGAGCCTCAGCATTGCTCTGGCCAACCACCACGAGAAGCTGAACTGACAGGACTGCGGGATCTCGGACCTGCAGCCTCCCAAACTGTGAGCGGAATAAACACCTCTTTTCTTTCCTAGCACCCGGCTTTGAGTACTGCAACAGAAAACGAACTCATTTGCCTCCACACAGCACATCTTTCTCCTTCTTCTTCTCCTCCTCCTCCTTCTTTCTTCTCCTGCGCCTCATTCTACCTCCTCTTCCTTCTCCCTCTTCCTCTTCCTCTCCTTCCTCCCTTCCCCTGCGGCTTCCCTGCCCCCTCCTTCCTCTCCCTCTCCCTGCATGTCCTCCTCTGCTGTTTCTGTTCAGTCTCTCTCAACTCCACTTCCATTTGTTTCCCCTTCCTCCTTCTCTCCGCCTGTTCTCATAGCTGGCAGCCAGCCACACAAATTCTTGGATCCCAGTGCAAAAGGCAAATGTGAAGCTTCTTGTTCAAAAATGTCTGAGAATTTCAAGGCTGCAGAGGGTCCGTGTGAGCAGAAGCGCCATGTGACAGATTGGGGCCCAGGCCTGCTGCTGTTTCTTCTCCCACATCTGCTACAAGACCTTAACCTGACCCTCCAGCCTCCCACTCCACCTTGTCACCAGTGAATGTCCACAAGGAAAGAAAACAGAAACGGAGCTGATGTTGGGACCTGAGCCGCCCCGCCTGGTGTGAGAGCTGCTGAGGTCAGCAGTACCATTCCTCCGAGGACACAGGTGGCTGCAGTGGCTCCTCCAATGGCCCTGTGACACATTCTGCCTTTGTGGTTTGCAGTGCTGGGATCAAACAGGCTTTGCACACAGTGGACAAGCCCTCTACCCCTGAGCTACGTCCCAGCCCACACTCTCTTCTGTGTGAAATATGTTTCTGAGCTGCTGCACCCAGGCTCGCTGTGCTTTGGAGCACACACCAGCTTTGCCTGTCTGCCTCCCCGACAGCCCAGCGAGGCCACCTTCTGCTGCATGGAAACTGAGGAACTGGCTACACTGCACTCACCCAGCAGTCTGGACATTCGGCTGAAACTGCTGTTGGAGCTGTGTCCACACTTCTCAGGTTTTCATACCCAGTGTAAGGGCAGGTTGAACCTTGGTTCCAGCTGGCTCCCAGAAGAGCCCACAATCCGTATTTTAAATAAGGCTTTTGTCTGTGCTGGGCCTTTGAAAGCTCAATGTTAATGTCACCTGGAAGGTAAATATATTCAGACTCACTGTTGTGAGCAAATGAGCTTTACAATTCCCAGCACCAGCACTGCATCCAGAGTAGCTGTGTGCCTCTGTTACATTCCTCAGCTAAGGCCACCACTGTGGGTCCCCAGCAAGCCCCTGCCTCCATCACACAATCCTGGTAAGTGTGCACCCTTCTTTCCCAGGTCCCTCACTAGACATTTTTCCACAACAAAACAAACCCTGCAAATCCAAAGAAAACAAGAATAGATTTCCACGAATGTCCTGGGTCTTCTATTTCCTTGAGCACAACAAAGAAGTGTCATTCTCCGTGCATAAGCCAGAGTGGGGATGCCTTTCTCTATCATAAACATTTGCTGAAAACAGCCTGGGGTTACTGCAGGGAAGAGGCACCGCAGCTATTTTTAGCTCACAAATGCAAGCGGCAGCATTTAATTTTGTCCTCAGCTCAGTCTCATGAATGGAAAGAAAACTACTTCCTGGTGTGGACCCACCAACTCAGATACACACGCAGACACAGCTAGCCCATGGTGAGGCTTGAGCTTCGGTCATTGGTCTCCTTGTTCCATGAAGCCTCAGCTGTGTCCCAGGAGAGCTGGATATGGGAGAGTGCTGTGTGCAAGATGCGCAGACCATTCACAAGAGGAAGTGGGGAGAAGAGTTGGGAAACCCAACTTCCTGAAAGAAAACTGGCAACAAGCCTTGGCAGGAAGAGAAAGGAAGCCTTTAAAATGCCATAAAGTAATGCTCTGAGGTATGAATTTTTTAATTATTTTTTTAAAAATATAAATAGATGGCATTGCTAGTGCTGAAAGTAAGAAAAACCATTATCCCCCTGTGGTGGATTGACAACTGGTGGTCAACTTGTAACACCCAGCTGAACTGAGTAAGCATAGCGCAGGGTGTGGGAGGCCCCCTGGGGATTGTTGCCAGCAACACAAGAGGCAGAATTGGAGAGGAAAAAGTTTAGAGGCTGTTGGGAGCTGGCAGAAGTTGTTGGGAAGCTGCTGGTTCTCTGGGGCTATTTGGCTGGAGGACATTGTCATGCTGGCTTTCCTGATGAACTTGGCTGTTCTCACTGGAGGAGGAGCTCGGGACCTCGATATGGGTGAGAATGGCTTTGGCTCACTTTGGGGGAGCTCTGGTCCTCACTTTGAGCATCACTTCCTGGCTCTGGAGGGGAAGACGGTGCACTGCTCAGTCTCCTGGAGAAGCTTGTCACAATTCTGATGGGAACTCAGCTATCCTCATCATCAGAGGAGTTCAAGATTTCACTGTTGCTGAGGATGGCAGTGGTACTTTTCAGAGGAGCTCTGGTTCTTACTTTGAGTGTTGCTTCCTGACTCCTCTTCAGATCCCTCAGCCTGCTGGCATGGATCCTTCGCCCTGCTGGCACAGACTTTCTAGCTTCTACCACTGACCTTTGGGCCTTCCCTGAGCAGATCTGTGAAACAGGCCAGCATGAGACATTGTCATGGGCTCTAGGCCTCCAGTTGGACTTGTAGGCGGCATTGTTATGAGTTCTAGGTTTTCAATTGGACTTGTGCAGGACATTTCCACTGGATCCTGGTCCTCAGCTGGATTCTTTGGTCTTTAGTGTGTAGACAGATTTCCTGACTATCTTTTTGTACATGATTGTTTGGGTGACTATTATAAATAGTCTTATAAAATATGTGTCCTATATTATATTGTTCCCTTTGAAAAACCCCAAACTACAACACCCTGCAAAGCAAACCCCAAAGTTAGCAGTGGTCCAAAGGGCACCATTCACACACCCTGTACAGCCATAGATAAGCACCTGGATCCCTCCTGCTGAGCTCTCTCAGGGAAGGGGGAAAGAGTCCAGTCCTGGCTGCTCAACATCTGCACATCCCAAGGGTGGGAAGCAGAATCAGGAGGAAATAAGAGATGGGGCAACATTTGGCAGCCTGACTCCACACCAAGTTCCTCACGGGATACACACCAAGGAGCGATGTTACCTGGGTGGCACAACTATGAGTCCTGACAAACCAGTCTCTACAGGACAGTGGCTGCCCTCTGGGCCATCTTTTCAAGGATAGTGAGGACCCTGGGGGCACTTAGGTCTGATTGCAGTCCGGAGTGAAGAATGAACTTTCTTCTTCCCACAGTTAAACCACTTGGGTTCCCCAAGCTCATGGTTTCCCTCTTGTAACAAACCTATGTGTACAGCTGGCACCAGACCTTCTCACCACTGCCTGGTGGGAATCAGGGCTTGGACAGGGTTACAGTTTAGATCCAGAACAGCCCTCAGAAGTCTCAAATGTTCACACGTGGGGCTCTCAAAAGACAACTGGATTGTGGGAGCACCGTGCTCACCCGTGGGTTCATCCACTGCTGAGCTCCTAGTTGAATGTGTTGTTAGGGGTGGGGTCTGGTCGCAAGGGGTGGTCGGTTGGAGCATGGCCCAGAAGGACAATGTATTCCTGTCCCCCTCCTCCTTTCTCTCTTTGCTTCTTGGTTGCTATGATGTGAGCAGATTTCCTCTGCCACATCCTTCCACCTTGCGGTTTCTACCTTGTAGCCAGCCAAAAAGGGGCTGAATGCCCTAAACTATGAGCCAGTTAAACCACTCACCCTTGGCATTGTGGGTGTCAGGTATCATGTCTCATCTGTGGGAAGACTGACTCATACAGACAGGCACAGAAGTACAAACCGTGGCAATTGTCACTGCCTGAGCAGTGAACATTCCACCAGTATCCACAGAACTGATCAGCTCACGTTTCAGCTTTCAAATAGGACAAGATCTTGGATCATTCAGAGATGTTGCCACTGAATCTAAGCTACTGCGGCTGACAGCATTTTCTCAGGCCTGTACACAATGCTGTGAGATTAGTCCCTTGGGCAGAAGCCACCAGCAGCCCCCTCATTACATGGCCTCCACGCTGTCAACCCAGAAAACAAACAGAAACTGTATCTTCCAGTTCTGCGTGGTGATGTGATGAAGGATGAAGGAACAGCGGCCAGCAACACCTGCCAGATGTCCAAGCTGCTTTGACTTCCTGCCAGACCTCTCCTCCTGGACAGGGCATGCTGAGGAGGGCAGAGGTCAGCAGACCCCCAGCGTAACAAACAACTGTGGCCCTTGCTTACAATGCAGAAAGACATCTTGCTTAAGCCACTGGCGTTTTGCAGTTTCTGTTATTAGCAGCTGGATCTGCTCTCTAACCTGTGCAGCCCCCTTGGTGCTGGGAGTGGAAGGTACCAAGGAAAAGCCTCAAACCAGGGAGCAGAGGACTTGATGTCACTCCTCCTGGCCTGGCCAGACTGTGAGGGGGAAGGCTCCAAGATCGCCCTCATCGTGGTCACTGCCCAGCCCAGCCCAGCCCAGCTCTGACCCAGCTCTGTGGCTCTAGACCCTCCCCATGACACACACAAGCGTCAGCGTGTGAGAGGCATCTTCTGCACTCCTCTGGCTGCTGGCAAGCTACTCACCCTGGAAGCACTGCTCAGAGGTGGATTTGGGGGCCTCTCATGGTGGGGCTCTGGGCATCGTTCAAAGTTAGGTGGCTGAGGCTGCCCAAGACAGGGCTCCCCAGGTCCTCTGCAAATCACAGCATGCCCAGTGCTGGTGATACACAGGCAAGATTGGTCATCTCTGCCCAGGGTGACGGTCCCCACACACACCCCCAGGAAAGATTACTGGGCACACCTCCAGAAGGGAAAACCCAAGACCTAAGTGTGGCTTCTGTTTGAGAGATGTGATCAAAATGCCCAACTCTTCACTCACCTGCACATCCACCTCATACACCCAGCACCCCACTGCACTCCGTCCCTGCTGTTCATTCCCTCACTGCCTGCTCTCTACGCACTTGCTGAGGCACTTGCAGACGGCCAGACCCACCATGCACAGGAAGCAGAGCTCGGAATTCAGCAGGACCCACACCCTGAGTAGATGCACATCTGGCAAGCCTCAGGCTCACCTGGGGCGGGAACACAAGCACTGTTACTTGGACACCATCACTTACATTATTGGAAAAGGATACAGGAGTGATAAGGACTCCAATTCATGGGTGAGATTTCTAACATGTACAGTTCGGAAAATATCCTGTTCCACAACACACAGTTCTCCAAAATGAGTCCTTTCCTGAGCTCTGATGCTGGGGCAGGACCACCTGTGAAATATTCTTAAACATTCCCAGCACTCTGCCCACTAGAAATCCAGTCACAAGCAGTGTGTCTATGTGACTGTACATTTCTAGTCAGGTGACATTTCAGCCAGGAGTGCTTAGGGCTGCAAGTAAGAGACAAAGTCCACCAGCACTAACATTGGGGAACAAAAATCAGTGGTGAAAATCGATCTGGGATAAGTCTACTGTGGAAAATGAGCAGAACTGCGGCATTGATTTCCCAGCTTTGACAGTAGGTCATACCAGAAGATGGGCAAAGGATACACAGGAACTTTCTCTGCTAGCTTTGCAGCTTCTTAGAATCTCTGTTTCAAAATAAAAAGAATTTTTTTAAAAGCTAGAGGTTTCCTGTCTGTCACATTAAAAACCAAGAGTCCACAGTGGCCAGCTGATGTGGCCCAGTGCTCTGCCATTTGTCGCCTCTCCACCTTTAGCTCTGTGGTCCGTGCTCCTCCCCCATGGAAATGATGATGAAACTGGGCAAGGTCCCAGAGCCACAGCGCCAGGCTCCACACCAAACTGCATCCCAGGGAAGCAGAAAGAAGGGCAATGAACAGGGGCAGCCTCCCTCGGAGAGCAAGGGCTCAGAAATGTACCCCAGGACTGTGTGAGACTCCCCACCAAAATGCAGGGCTCTTCCACTGTCCAGGAGCAGCCACACTGTGGCTGCTGTGCTGTGAAAGTGTATCCCATCCAAAACTGATGATGGAATTTGCCTTTTACTTTGTGCTTTCTTTATAGTTTGCGTTTCTTCTATAACAGAAACCATGCAGTATTTAAGCTTGTGTGTCTGGATGATTTCACTTAACCTTATGGTCTCAAGTACGTGTTTTCCTAAAAATGGCTCAAGTTTATCTTTCTTTATGGCAGAGTAATATTCCATGGTGTGTAAACATTCATCTGCCCACGGACATACAGGCTGCTCTCAAGATGTAGCTACTACAAATTATGCTACTATAAACATGGGTGTGCATGGATCCCATAATACAATGTATTATGGGATCCTCAACACTACTGGGAAGATAGCTAGAAGGGGAATAGCTGGGTCAAATGGAATTTCTAGTTTCAGTTTTTTGAGGAATCTCCAAACTGATGTCCAGAGTGGCTGTGCTAGTTTATACTCCCTCCAGCAGTGGAGAAGCATTCCTTTTTCCCCACAGCCCCTCCAGCATTTGTTATTGACTTCTTGATGAAGGCTATTCTTTCTGGGGTGAGACGGAATCTCGGTGTTGCTATAATCTGCACTTCTGTAGTGGCTAGTGATGTTGAGCTCACAGGAAGAAGGGAGATAGACCTTCCTGAGGTGGGAAGGGGCTCAAGATTTGGAGGGAGGGGGAGAAAGGGGAGGGGCAGTGAATACGAAAGAACAAAGATGTATGGTGTACATAGACCACATCCACACAAGGACTGTAAATGTTATGTTCTGTAAATTTATGCTAATGAAAAATAAAATAGAATGTATACATACATGAAAAAATAAATAATAAAAAAATTTTAAAGTAACACAGAAAATTATTTCAAACACTTTAGATTGTCAAAACTCAAGTCTGGCAATATCACATGTTGGCAGAAAAGTGATTTAAAATGTCATTAGAAAGGAAATTGAATGCCATTCATGACAATATGAAGAGGTAGACTTTTAGGAGGTGATTAGGACCCAGAATCCTACTTGGTGAGTGGCACTGTGTCCTTATACCAGGATGTGTGGCCCCTCTGTCTCTCTGTCCCTCCGTTTCTGTCTTCTGCCATCCAATGATGAAACAGGAAGAACCTCATGCTTGCCCAGGTGGGGCCACCCTGGCCTTGGATGCCCAGCCCTCTAGAATCATGGGAAACAAACCTGTTAGTCAGCTTATTCCCCCACCTGTGGTGTTCCCTCACAACAGCATGAAGCAGACTCAGTCAGCAGCAGGCATGTTCCACGAGTAGAACAGAGCACATCAGAAATGACTGAGGAAGAAAGAGACTGAGGTCACCCTGTGGTCCTACCTCTGGGTATGGGTGCCCATGAGGAGCCCTGAACCTGAGTGTGGGCAGCTCAGGCCACCTGCTCCAACCTGCAGGCTGTGGCACAGGCCAAGGGCTGTGGTTGCAGGAATGGTGTGAAGAGGGATGTAGCTCGGTCTCCTAGCCGACTCAGGGGCTCCCTTCCTTGCTAGCTTTCATAAATGTCCTGGCAAGGATGCGGCAGCCCTGAGCAAATGGCAGCAGGTGGTGGGGGCCTCAGCCAACAGCAGCACAGAACTGGAGAGCACTGATAGCTCAGTGGAGCTGGAAGAAGCCCCTTCCTTGTCCTGTCTAGGCTGACACATCAAGCCTGGCTGACTCTGATGCAGCCCGTGAGGAACCTGAGGGATCCCCGGATTCCTGACCAAGGGGCTGAGGATGCAGTGTGTGCTGTCTGATGCAGCTGAGTGGGAACTGGTCACCTGCAGCAGTCATGAGTCCACATGGCTCCAAGGCCAGGTCCCTAAGTGGAGGTCTTTGCCTTCCTTCTGCCACTGCTGCTGCCGCCTCCTCTTCCCCCTCTTCTTCTCTTTCCTCCTCCTCATCTTCTGTTCCTCTTCTACTTCTTTCCCTTCCGCTTTCCTTTCTCTTCCCCCTCCTTCCTCCTCTTCCTCTTCCTCTTCTTCCTTCTTCTCCTTCCATCCCTTTTCTCCAGCCTCCCTCTCTCTCCACCCCCTACCTCCCTCTCTCTTCCTCCCTGCTCCTCTCTCTCCCTCTCCCTCACTCTCTCCCTCTTCCTCTCCCTCTTCCTCTTCTTCTTCCTCTTCCTCTTGGTTTGCTGGTCTGAGGAAAGCAGGCTGCCATGTTATGAAGACGCAGTAGAGAGCCCTGAGGCTCCGCCAATAACACCATCAACTCACCAGCCATGAAGAGCTCCTTGCAGACTCCCTGGATCCCGACTGAGCCCCTGGAAGGATCCTGACTAAAAGCCCTCACAGAAGAGCAAGCAGGGCACCATCTAAGCCACTATGGGGCAGAAACCAGACAGCATGACATCTTCCCTGTGGCCTGTGCCCATGAGCTAGGGAAAGTACAGCAGGGAGTCACTTTCCAGGATCCCAGGCTGGAGCTGGCAGGACAGGGGATTCACAGCAACTGGCTTGGAGTGGGGACCCTTCTGGAGCCTCCCTGAGACCTTCATGTAAGACAGCCTGGGACTTCATTAGTGCTGAGCAAGTAGGGAGGGAGGAAGGATGTATAGAATAAAAAGATCAGTAAATAACAAATTCAGGAGGGAGATAACTTTTAAAAACTGCCCCCCTCTGAGTCAGAATTAAAATAGAACCATATTCTTCCAACTATTATTCCTTTCATCATGCCATGGAAATATCTGCCCTTAAGTGAGTTTAATAATATAATTTCTTTTTGTTTTTTGGACCAGGAATTGAACTCAGGACCTTGTTCTTGCCAGGCAGGCACTGTGCCCCTGAGCTATATCCCTGGCCTAATAACATAATTTCTATGTCTTGTCCATCCTTGCAGAATGTGTTAGTTGTAAAAGATGTGTTTCATTACAGCTGATTTGAGGACCAAGAACACTAAATCTACCTCCAAGTCACCACCTGTTGAAGCAGTACAGTCACTGGTCATGTCAAGTCACTGACATTTGTCTCCTCACTTTGATAAGGTAATTTGCAAGTGCATAAAATAAAAAAGAGAACCACTATTTGTGAATTACAATACCTGAATTTCAATTTTAAGGAAACACCAAGCACAGGCCTATGGCAAAGTCTGTTTATACAGAACAGTGATGGCAAACTTTGTAGGGCTTTTGATGATAACACACAGCCGGCTGCAGCACATGGGCCATGGGCTTGCTCTGGAGTGACCATGGAGGCTGTGCAGCCCAGCTTCCCATCACTGTACAGGACTCCTGTGATGAGCCTGCTTGGGAGGAGGGAGGTTTATCCTGGCCCACAGTTTGAGAGCTGTCAGTCTGTGGTCACTAGGCCCTGTTACATGAGGCCTGGGGTGAAGAGCATATGGGGTGCAGCAGAGCTGCTCACCTCATGGAAGCTGGAGGTCTGGGGCAGGACTCCAACACCCCCTTCAAGGCCAGGACCCCAGGGTCTAACTTCTTCCCACTAAGCCCCACCTTCTACGGGTTCTCCCACTTCCCAGTAGCAGAGGTGAGCACTGAGGAGAGACCCCGGCCAAGTCTGTAACTGACAAGCAAAAAGAGCAAAGAATTTCTCCACCTATTCCCGGGTGGTAGGATACCAGGATGATGGAAAGACGTACATTCACTTCAGGAGGTGCCACATGATCTTCATACAAAATGCTAGAATGAAAAAGTCCTCCTTAGGAATTGTATGGACAAAAGTGTCACCACATTAGTGATCAAGGGGTGAAAATCACAGCCAGTGTCAGCGTCCTTCCAGGCACATTCATTCAAATGTGTGACCATCTCTATCCTGCTTTGCCCAAGTCCCTAAGGATAGGGACAGGCTCTACATGTTCCAGCAGCTACTAGCCCTGTGGATTTTTCTTGTCACTGAAAGTAGATGACAAACTCAGGCTACACAAATGCTTAATCAAGGGCTGAAGATTCAGGTGACACTACAAATTCACACAGTAAGCAGAGCTCCAGATTCATGAGCATGTTGACCAAACTTTCTTCATGAGGACAAAAAAATGACTTTGAAAGCCAAGTCTGGCAAATTATTTGATAATTAAAGTTATTTTTCAAAACTTGATAATATGGTATAATATAAAAAAGGCAATTATTTGGAAGGGAGAAAATTTTAAAACTGACAAATAGCAAACAGAATGAATAGTGAAAGTGTCTAAAAATTGCACACCCCAGAACACTGCCAACTCCAACTCCTTCTGCCTAAGAGAAATGAACACTCAGGGACATGTTTTCAGAAAAGTCTTTCTGAGGAGTGGTTGTCAGGGTATGTGTGCTCACCATAAGCTAGTCCAAAACAGCCACAGACAGTCCCAAAATGCCCCCCAGAAGAGCTCTCAGGCCCACGGCAGGGAGCTGGCTCCTGGGCCTCTGTAGGGAGAGTCTTTAATAATTAGCAACCGCAGCCAGACGAAATCTATTAAGCTCATTGTCTCTGAGCACAAATGACAAGCTGTGAAAACCTCCAGCTCCCCAAACAAGAGGATTAAAGATTCCTTTAATGCTTTTATCAGTTCTAATTAATAGCAGTTCTTGGCTTCAATGATTTGTGAGACTTAACGCATGGCGAAGCTTCATTAGGTGGGAGAGTCAGCGTGCTGCTCTCTAAATCACCACAAAGCCAGCCTGACCCTCCTGGCTGCTCTGCTCTCCAGCAAGGAGACTGGGCCCCTGGGGGGGGGGGGGGGGCTGCACCTGTTACCTACTGCAGTATCGTACGTCTGGGCACCAGCACTGCTAACCCGCAGGGCCTGTGAGGCTGAGCAAATGCCATTCTGTGAGCTCAGGCCCAACATGTCCCCGAGGCCCCAAATAAACAAAACTCATTGTCACAGGAGTGACCCAGGCCATGAGCAGATACATCAAAACAAAAGCTGAATAAAATTGCCTGAGTCACTCCGGGAGCCAGAGAAGGCAGATGTCCCTAGATGGCACATCTGGGTCACACTGCTGGGGGACCGGGCACGGCGGCCTTTGGATGCTCAGTTATAGCTGGTTAGAGGTGAGAGGTAAGCTCCACTGCCCCAGTGCATGGTGCTGCTATGGATGATGACAGTGATGTCCTGTGCATTTCAAAAAAACCTCAAGAAAGGTTTGAGTGTTTTCCCTACAAGTAAACACTGCAGGTCTGCGGAGGTAAATATCCTCGTTTCCATTTGCAGTTATCTGTGGATTCGTGAGCTGGAACACCATGCAGGAATGAGGAAGTACACACAATTGTTGTGTGCCAATATTTTTTTAAAAATGTAATGCCTCCAAAAATATTGCTGGGTAGACTCCACTAGCCAGTAATAAACAACATACTAGTGGTTTTAAGATATCAACAGACTTCCTGAACCATTTTTTAAAACATGAATTTAAGAAATATCTATCTCCCTACTTGTTATCTATCTTTTACTTTGCTCTTTTTTAATTTGGGGGGGGGGTTGTCATATAAGAGAAACCATGTGATATTTAAGCTTGTATGTCTGATTCATTTCACTTAACATTAAGGTCTCAAGGTGCCTCCCATTTTGTACAAATGACTCAGGTGTAACCTTGCTTATGGGAGAGTGGTGCTCCACGGTGTGTGAATACATTTCTTTAAATCCATTCATCTATTGGTAGATCTTTCTCATATAAGAAGGGGATTAAGGAACGAAAGGCAGGGAGGAGGGGAGGTGTTTTAAAAATAAACCAACTCCCCATGAGGACTGTAGTAATTATGTATTGGAAACATGTACTACTAAAAATTAAAACCAAAAAACCCATGAATGTAAGTGCTCCAATTTTTCAATTATCTCTGCTGATGCTGGCAAAGGGCAGCAGAGATAACTCAAAATCAAAGATGCTAAAAGGCCATTTGTATTTGGCCCAGAAAAGTAATTTTTACTTCCATTTGCAGAAAGCCAAAGAGCCCTCCCTCAGGGTGAGGCCCAGTGCACAGTCCAGAGGCTGCTTGAGGGGAGCCTGACTCTCCCTCCCCGTCCCTCCCTTCCCTCCCCTCCCCCTCCCTTTCTGACCAGTCACTCTGGGAAGAACTGTGCTTCTTCCTGAGTAGGACAGCGCTGACAGTGAAGCAGGGAAGACATGCCGGGCCTGCCCCAGCCCTGTGGCAGCTCGGCAGGTGGATCCCACGTGGGCCAGGTAAGGACATCTGTGGTTTACCTGGGGCAAAGCAGGCACCCACCTGGCTTGGGTCCAGGCACAGGCAGGAGACTGGGCCCTCAGTGCATTCACCTCCATCGGGGTAAGGGAGGGAGCCAGAGACGCTTCCTCTGTCCTTCCCCTGGTGAGGACCTTGCATCTGAGCAGTGAGGAGACCAGCAGCCCCACCTCGGTTAACAGCAGTCCAAAGAGGTACTTTCCAGATGAGTTGGGGCACAGCCGGAGCTATGTTCCGAGACTCCAGAGACCTCAGATAGTCTGGGTTAACTCTTCAGGTTTACAGAAAGACAGAATCTCTCTGTGCAGGGAGTGGTTGGGCTAACCAGTGAGAGTCCACTGCAACATGGGGCAGACCAAAGTCAAAGTCGGCCTCCAGCTGGAGCCTCTGGGTTCCATGCACCTGAGAAGGCGCAGCCAGGACAAGCCAGTGTCCCAGAGCCCCGAGGCTCAGGTTGCTCCTGGGGGTGGATGTGCTCTGCCTTCTTGCAGAGCATCAGAGACCTTGAAGCAGGTTACAGAAGAGGCAAGGGATCCCAAAAGTGACTGTCTGACCTGCAGGGATACCAAGGGCAGATCCCTCTCCCACCCTCTTAGAAGTCTCAGGCTCAGACACTCCTCGGTTAGGAGCTTCGAGACCACTCCTTCCTCTGTTCCTTCCCTCAGCAAATCCAGTCAGCTCTATCTTCAAATCATGTATGGAACTGGTCTGCTTTTCTGCACCTATACCCGAGCCACCCTCCCAAAACCCCCACCTCTTCCTGCTGGTCTGCCCACAGCCATGCAGGAACACTGGTCCGTACAGAGACAGCTACTGCTCTGCTCAACCTGCCTCAACCCGCTGGGGTTCCTGCGTCCCCCAGGGTTAGTGTCCCTCTTGAGGGTAGAGATCCACTGCACACACTTATTCATGCATACATCCTTATGTACACACAGGTGTACATACACACACGTTATGCATGCTCACACACAAACCCACATGTACACATGCATGTGCTCACAATGCATGCACATATGCACAATCACACAGGTGTGCCTTTCACATGCATGTGTACTAGTGCACCTCACACACAAAGGCCCACATGCACACACATGCAGATGCATGGCCACATGTGCATCCATGGCAGCATGCACAGACTCATGCTGTGTGTACATGTGTACATGTTCCTGCATACATACAAGTGCACACATTCACATGTGTGTACACACACTTTCCAGCCTGCGGCCTGTGTGTTCCCTGCACACCATCATGCTGACTGGCTGGCCTTCACAGCACTGGAAGCGTGCCCACCTCGGGCCCGCGCATGTGCCTTTCCCTCACTACTGCCATGCCCTTGGGTCCACCAGTCCTGCCTGACCTCCACAGGGACCTGCGTGACTCTACCAGCCTCCCACCGCCCCTCCACTTACTTTCCCTGGCATTTGTCACCACCCTCATCCTTGCCTTCCTCCTCCTGGTCCTCTCTATGCTCCACCTCCCCAGTGAAAACATGCACTGCCTGGTGAGCAGAGATTTCCCCGGGGGTGCCAATTGTTGTGCCCCCGGCCCCTGCATGTGCAGCAGCACTGATTAAATTATTGCCTCATTGCCCTAGATCTGCTCTTTGGTACAAGCTGTGGGGTTTCAGTGACCTGTGGAAACTCCCCCTCTGCTGGAAGGCACAGTGTGACTCTTTGTGGATGGGGGCACTGCAGGGAAGGCACAGGAGGAAGGGGCATACCCTCCTGGCTTGCAACTGGCAGTGACCAGTGCCAGAGGCACACCTGAGACAGTTACCCACATACAAAGTGAGTGGCTTCCCAGAAATTTTCTCCAGCACTCAGCAGGTGGGTTTTGCTCATCACCCACACTGTGACATCTCAGCAAACGTGTTCCCACAAGTGAGCCCCAGACATCCACTTTCCAGTAAGGCCAGAGCTCAGAAAGAGGGGCCATGCCCCAAATGTGCTCCTTCTTGGGTGTAGTGGATTGACAACTGGTGGCCAATTTATAACCCCAAGCTGAACTGAATAAGAGTGGTGCTGGGTGTGGGAGGCCCACCTGGGGATTGTTGCCAGCAGCATAAGAGGCAGAAGTGGAGAAGGACAAGGAGGCTTTGGGGAACTAAAGAGGCCTTTGGGAGCTGGAGGCTGTTGGAGGTGGTAGAAGCTGTAAGGAGCTGTTGGAGAAGCTCACTGTGCTGGCTTTCTTGATGAACTTGGCTGTTTTCATCCTCCGAGGAACTCCAGACTTTGTTGGCACCGAGAGTAGCTTTGGTTCACTTTAGAGGGAGCTCTGGTCCTCTCTTTGAGCATCGCTTCCTGGCTCCAGAGGAAAAGATGGTGCACTGCTCAGTCTTCCTGTGAACTGTGCTGCATTGGCTTTCCTGATGGGAACTCAGCTTTCTTCAACATCAGAGGAGCTCAGGACCTCACTGTTGCTGAAGATGGCTGTGGTACATTTCAGGGGAACTCTGGTTCTTACTTTGAGCATCACTTCCTGGCTCCAGTGTAGATCCCTCAGCCTGCTAGCACAGATCCTTCATCCCGCTGGCACAGACTTCCTAGATTCCACCACTGACCTTTGGGCCTTCCCAGCACAGATCCATAAAACAGGCCTGCATGAGATATTGTTATGGATTCTAGGCCTCCACTTGAATCGGTGGGAGGCATTGTTATGGGCTCTAGGTCTTCAGCTGGACTCATGCAGGACATTTCCATGGGATGCAGGCTTTCAGGTAGTTTTCTTGGTCTTAGTGTGTGGGCAGATTTCCTGCACTCTTTTGTATATCATTCTTTTGGTGACCATTATAAATAATCTTATAAAATATGTGTCCTGTATTATATTGTTCCCCTTGCAAAATATCCCCCCAAACCATAACACTGGGGTAACTTGCCTCAGGCCCATGGGTCCTGGGTGCTCTCTGGATATGATATGCCTGAGAGTTCTCTCCCCTCACCAGTAGTCCCTCCAAACTAACTCTCCTAAATATTAAAATTTCCCAAATTACTGTGCAGCTTCTGGCTTCTAACTAGAGCCTACCTGATGTACAAGGGCTTAGCCCATAATTGTTCACTATGTGTTTCTTTGAAAGAATGGGTTAAGCACTTCTCTTTATTTCATATCACTATAACTACAGCTTGGTAACATCAAATATTTCTTCTACTTTATTTGCAAGTGGGTTGGAGAGAGTAGTTGCTGAGAAATTTTCTTTAACTCCTGTGATGCTAGAAGTGCCCCAGGCAATCTCTCCAACCCCTGGCATCCTTTTGGTGGTTGGTATGTGTTTGTAATTGTGACAAAACACACAATTTACCATCTTGACCTGTATCAGTCAGCTTTCCCGTCACCAGGACACAATACCCAGCACCCATGATCTAAAGGAAACAGTCTTAATTAAGCTCACAACTTCAGAGGGTGGAGTCCATGGTCACTGGCTCCAAAGCAAAAACATAGTGGAAGGGTTTGGTGGAGCACAGCTCCTTGGTGCATCATAGCTGGGAAGCAGAGCAGGGGAAAGAGTGGAGGCTGGGGGTCATACAGACTCCCCTCAGTCACACCTGCATGGCCCACCCAGACACACCCCGAGTGCTTTACTCTTCTGCTAAGTGTTTCTTAACTCTCCACCTGACTGTTCAGTTGACTTAGTATGATTAACAGTGGTACAGCCATTTTAAGTGCACAGGTCAGTGGTGTTAAGCATGTTCACACTGTTACACTCAATCCCCAAACATTTCCATCTTGCCCAACCAAAACAGTTCCCACAAAACAGCTTGTCTGCCCTTGCCTGGGCCCTGGAAAACACCATTCTGTGAATGGAACCACTCCAGGGACCTGGCCAAAGTGGGGGTTTTGTGATTGGTTTATTTCACAGCACAATAACCTGAAGGTTCACCCACTACAGCCTGTGCGAGAACTCCCTCCTTTCCCAGGCTGAGAAATACTGCATTGTACGGAGCGAGCACATTTTGAGTATCCATTCATCTGGCAGTAGTCACTGGCTGGCTTGCACATCTTGGCTACTGTGAATGGTGCCACAGTGAACATGGGTGTGCACACATGGGCTTGTTATATTGGCCTCCATTTTATACTGAGGAAACCAGGGCTCAGAAAATCTAGGAAATTATCCAAAGTTAGGTATCTCTGGGTGGCCGAGTTGATCTCAAACTCATTTCAACTTCCTGTGCCATCTCCAGGGTCAACGATGTCCCCCTCAAATAATGACCATAGGCAGGGAGATCGAATTAAACCAACACAGCCCAGTTCCCCAGACTGCAGAACTGTTGGCCACTGTTGAGAAAAATGTCACCCGTCAATACAGGGATAACTATTAATACTGGCTACCACTGGGTGTAACCATTAACACTGGTTAATACTAGGTATAACTATTAATACTGGAAAACACTGGGAGTGGAACAAGAGGGCAAGAAGCCATCTTAGTTGTTCTTGGAATGCATCCAGGTTTCTCTGATGGTTTACCATGGCAACCGCCATCCATATCCACAGCCATGGCATTCCAGCTTTCTTTGACCCTCAGAGTCTGGGTACCAGGTTTGTCTGGGCAGCACCCCACACACACAAGGAGCTGCAGAGCTGGGATGTAGGGGGATTAGTAGTACCACTTTAAAGCCAGGGGCCACAGGGACTCATGTGAGGAATCTCTGCCACCTCCCTCCAGTCCCTCCAACCGTCCCACAGGGGCTCTAAGCACTCCTCAGTCTCCTCCCCCTGCCACCCTCCGTCCTCCAGCACCGTGCAGAGGGAGGCCAGCTGCACACCACTTACAGCCACCTGTCCCCTGACTTACTCCAAACACCTATTCACACACTCTTCTCCTACAATCACTTTCCTTTTCCCTGCACTGCTTTTCTTCCTGCAGCTGTGCCCCTGGGACGCTGAGGACTTCACCAATATCTGCCCTTCTCTGGTTCTGTATTTTCCTGCCCGTCTGCTAAGAGAATAACTAAAACTATTTCTTGAACCTCTTCTAGGTCTAGGAGTGCTGAAGACTTCTCATTTTGTGTATGTATAAGCTTCCCTTGCTAGGCAGTAGAGCAATACTGAGCAACATGTCTGTGGCTGACACTAAAGTTCTCCCCATGTACAGACCAGACAAGGAATCAGGTGGAGACAGACCAGAGTTTCATAGACACTGTCCAGTGGTAATTGCAAAGCCCTCTTCAAATTACAGGCAAAAGTCGCTATACCACATGTTCAGAAATGTAAGGAAAGCCTTAAGGAAAGGCTGACCATGTTTTTAAATACTTCAGTAAACATGTTTGACAGTGTCACTTTTTTAAAGGAACAACTTAATAGTCCCCAAGCACTTAAGTATTCTCCTCAGTACATTCTTGTTCAGGTCATTTCTTCCATCTCATCATTCAAAGAATTGTTCATGGCCAAAAGCTTTCAGATCTCACCTAGTGGCACCTGTGTCATTATGCCCTTATGTCAGGATACCAGGAAATTGAATCGGAGACCTAGTGTTCAATTACTAATGAAATGTAACTCCAAATATGAATGCCTAGAGAAAGCAGCCTCTGGGGCTCTGGCAATTGAAAACAGCAGTTCACAACATCTCCATGCAGAAAGTCTTCTAGCAGCAGGAGAAGAGCTCTTCGGAAGGTATGAGGGAAGGAGGTCAGAGGGCAGAGTGCTCTGGAGCTTGCAGAGCTGCAGAAGGCAAAGTCACTTCCTGCAGCCCCTTTGTCACAGGGTGGTGGGGGAACACTTCCTGTCTTTCCTGGTATCTGAGAGAGGCCAGGAAGGACAACAACAATTTCAAAAGGCTATTTTCAGTAGATGGGAGATGGGGAAGGAGAAAAGGAAGAACCAAAAGTAAGCAAGATATGATATATATATATGGACCAATTCCCCAAAATTAATGTCATTATTATGAATCACAAACATACTAATAAAATTTTAATGTAAAGATATATATATGGAGAAAGGAAGAGAGAGATACTTGGGAAGTCCAAACCAGCTAGGAAGACAGTGTTTTAAGTGACTTATGCCAGGTTCTCACAGAGACTTTAAAGGCAACAAAATATCACCTTTACTCAACAGCAGACAGGTGCAGCCACCATAGAGGCCAAGACATGCTGGTTAAATATCCCCCAAATATAGTAAAGCAAAGTTGGTAACACAGACAAGCAAAGCTCATTCACTGGAATGGATTAGTTGCTCAGGGAAAAAAGAAGTACAGGGATCACCGCGATCCGTTTTTCCTTCTCAGCTTTCGCACGATTTCCTGTGTCCAGATCCTTCCAGTCCCACCTTCACAGCGACCAGTGGAGGGAGGAGCTATGTGCCCAATTTCTGTGGTCCCGCCATCAGTGTGAAGGCTCCCGGCAAGTGGCAGACATGCAGCATCTCCTAGGAAAAGTCACAAATGGGACCAGTAAGCTCGGCAAGATGGAAGTCCAGAGCAGAAGCTGGCTTCCAGACAGGCTCTGTGTGCCTCTCTCCACCTCTACCACTGTCCACTGTCCACTCTGGTCTCATTCCTCACCATGGGAAAGCAATATCCAGGAGGGAGAAGGTGGCCTTGGGCCAATGACCCCCTATCTGCTTGCCCTGCAGTGAGAAACAACCACCCACAGGAATGCTACGGATGCACTAGCATATGAGCCACTGGGAAGGAAGAGCCTGCCTGGCTGCCCCAGTGCGACCTCCAAAACCAAACAACCTTTGGGGGCAGGGGTGACCACCAACCCTGCAGGACACGTGAATCAGGAACAGAGCTCTACAGAGATGGGTGCTGGTCATGCTGCAGCAGAGAGGGCATCCACAGGTGCCCAGCCCCCAGGGAGGCAGTGTAAGGAGGGACTTTGGAATCCTCCAGGCAAACTCATAGCAACACTACATCTGCATCATGGTCCCAGTCATTCAAAACCTTTCCACACATCTTTTGGTGGAGTTTTGGGGGTCTTCTATGTAGAGTATCATGTCATCCGCAAGTAATGATAATTTCACTTCTTCCTTTCCAGTCTTTATTCCATTTATTTCTTTCTCTTGTCTAATTGCTCTGGCTAATATTTCCAGAACTATATTAAATAGGAGAGATGGTAGTGCAAGAGAAAAACTGTACAAGAGAAACTGTTCTTTTTCAAACCTTGTTCTTTGAAAACTGCCTGGCTCTGTAACTGCTTCATGGCTTTGTAATTACTCTCTTGACCCTTGTAACAACAAGAGTATATCCAAACATATAGGATGCCTGATTGCACCATTGCACCAAGCTTCATAAACTGATGATCATTAATCCACCTTTGTACCCAGTGATCTCACCCTGCTAGCTAATGAGAACTACCAGGCTATTCTGTCTCACCATTGTACCTCCTGCTTGTGCGTAATATAAAAGCCCTAGACCACCCTAAATCAAGACCTGACATTCTGCGAATGAACCTGATTAGTGCCTATCAGTGTAAATAAATCTTCCTCCAAAACCTGGGTGTAAATTTGATGTCTCTGATTGCTGTTGTAGTCATGGACATCCTTGTCTTATTCCTGATTTTAGACTGAAAGCTTTCAGTTTTTTACTATTTAGTATGATGTTAGCTGTTGGTTTGTCATAGATGGTTTTTATCAAATTGAGAGAAAGACCATCTATTCCAATTTTCTGAAGGGTTTTTATCATGAATGGGTGTTGGGCTTTGTCAAAAGCTTTTTCTGCATCTATTGAGATGATTATATGGTTTTTGTCTTTGGCTCTGTTGATATGGTGTATTACATTTATTGATTTGTGTATGTCGAAGCATCCTTGCATTCCTGGAATGAATTCTACTTAGTCATGGTGTATAATCTTCTTGATGATTTGCTGTATTCTGTTTGCCAGTATCTTATTGAGGATTTTTGGTTCTGTTCATTGGGGATATTGATCTGGAGTTTTCTTTTTTGATTGGGTCCTTTCCTTGGTGTATTTGCAGATGACATGGTACTCTATATAAAAGACCTCAAAAACTCCACCAAAAGACTTCTGAATTTGATAAATAAAATCAGCAGGGTAGCTGGATACAAAGTCAACACTTAAAAATCAATAGCATTTCTGTACACAAGCAACAAAAACACTGAGAGAGAAATTGGGGCAACCACATCCTTCACAATAGCATCCAAAAAGTTGAAATACTTAGGAATCAAAATAACAAGCAAAAGATCTATACATTGAAAATTACAGTTGTCTGAAAAGGAGATCAAAGAGGATATCAGAAAATGGAAAGCAATCCATTGCTCATACAAAAAACCAGCATACTAAAAATGACCATATTCCCCCAAATTGTTACATAGATTTAATGCAATCCCAATCAAAATACCACTAGCATACCTTACAGAACTAGAGAAAACATCACTAAAATTCACTTAGAACCAGAAGAGACCTATGACAGCAAAAGCAACTCTGGGCAACAAGGGCAAAGCAGGGGGCATCACAATTCCTGAACTGAAATTATGCTACAAAGCTACCAGGATAAAAACAGCATGGTACTGGCAAAAAAATCAGACCTGAGGATTAGACGATGCCGGCGCAACTCCAAACACATCCATTCAGGGAGCCAAACATGCTCACTGCAAGAAAGAAGCCTCTTTAATACATGGTGCTGCAAACACTAGCTTTCTTCAAGCCAAAGGCTAAAACTAGGCCCATACCTATCACCATGCACTAAACTAAAATCAAAAAGATCCTACTTGAATTTCATAATTATGTGTGCACCTGTGTATGTTACCCATGTGTGAGAGAAAATGTGTTAGGAGTGTGCACCATCAGTGAGTGTGAGTGTGACTGTGTGTGTGTGGTGTTTTGAGTCTGAGTGTGAGAGTGTGTCTACGTGAGTGTGTGGGTGCACATGAAGAGATAGAAAAGGGCCTGGAAGGCAGGGCTCCTAATCATGGCTGCGCATTGGGAAGAGGTCATTTGAAGGAGAAATGGCAGCGTCTACGTCAGTCCAAGTGCACATACTGCTTTCTAGTTACATAAAGAACAGCTGTGTGTGTGTGTGTGTGTGTGTGTGTGTGTGTGTGTTTGTGTGTGTGTGTGTGTAACTGACTTTTAAAGCAGCTTCAGGTTCATAGCAAGATCATGAGTGTCTCCCTGAGGTGTGACCAAAGTGTGGGAAGGCTGCTGCTGAGCGTCACCTAGCAGAAAGGCCAGCCCAGACACAAGACAGTGTGTCCTCACCTCCTTGTTCCCTGAACCCAGGACCCTAGCTCGTTCCCAAAGCCAGAGCAACCAGGAAAGAGAAGCATTCTGAAGCAATTCGGGACCCTGAGGCAGCCATGAGAGCACAGCCAAATGTACTCCAGGGGGAGGACTGCGGAGCTGCTACAGAAAGTGGTGAGAAATGGCTGTATATGTTCTAAGTGAGGAGAAGGATTGTGAGGGGAGTGATCCTATTTATGTTAACTGATGGCAATTGATCTTTTACTGTAGTCATCTCTCATTCAAATTCAAATGCACGTTGTTATCAGAGCTGGTACATCTGGATTTGGCTATGAACTCACAAACACGCAAGGGAAGGAAAGGGAAGCCATCAAAGCTGGAGGAGTGCTGATGAGCTCCAAAGACAAGTGAGGAGACCCTGGGAAAGAAGAGCCTGTCTGTGCTGAGAAGCCTGGCTGTAGAGAGCGATGCCAGGCACAAATGCAGCCCAAGTGCAGGCCAGGGTCCACCGTGGGGTGAGAACCTACATGGCAGAGTAGAGAAGTGTGCAGTCAGGAATCCGCAGAAACACCCAGGACAGACTTTCTGGAAGATGAAAAGTCATCATATGGGAAACAAAAATATGAGCAAGTGTGTAAATAAAAGGAAACACTGGCATGCCTGAAAAAAAAAACCAGAATTATTGCCTATCACATATGCTTGATGGACACAAAGAGTTGGCAAGGTTAATTTATGAAGCTTTAATAAAATTTGTTGTTTTCTTTTTTATGTACCAGAAAAGGAGTCTTCTAAATAAATCACTCTCCTGGGTCTCCTCTAGGCTGTAAAACCCAAGTGAAAAGCCATATTTGTTTTTTAAAACCCTAATTAACCACCAGAGACTGGGGAGTACATTTGACTGTGTGCATAATGCTGTGGAATCATTTATAGCAAACTGGAGGAACTGTCCTTGGAAACTCAAGCAGCTCAGGGCAGAACAAGTGCAGGGTGCTGTCAGTGTGCACTTTCCAGAGGGATGAAAGGAGCAGGTGTATGTGCCCGCATGGAGCAGCTCTGGGGGACAGCGGGACACCCACGGGCAAGATGAAGAAGGAGAAAAGGAAGGCATCACAGGAGGCAACCGTGTCCATGAGAGCCTCACCTGCAAGTTGGACCATTTGGGAAACAAACAGCAAGGACTTCACACAGATTTGTCATGTCTGATGGAGGGAGAGGAGACAAACAGGCCGGTTATCTGACCCAGACATGAGCATCAGTAGAAAGAAATATCCAGCCCTGGCAAAGACAGATGGGAGAGGCTCATGGGATAGAAAACCAGAAGCAGTCTGTTGTGTGGACAGCTGGGGACCCTGCATGAGCACTCAAGGGAGAAGACCCCAGGCTTCTGTCTCCTGTCTCCCCAACCCTGAGTGGGGAGCAGCATGTGAATTGGAGTCACAGCCTTGCAAGGGATGTGTGCTCACAAGGACCTTGTGACAGTGGATCCTCACAAAGATTAAACATGTCTGTCTGGTTGGTTTCCTGGGAATCCTGGTCATGGTTTCATAACAGACTGGTAGAGAAAAAATTACTTTGCAATGCATTGTCAGTAGAGATGATATGAGACCAGGAGACCATGGTGTGACATGCAGTCAATGCTGTCATTATGCAATTACAAATGAAATGTTTAAATCAAATTTTTTCACAGCACAAACTGTTGGATCATTAAAAACTATTTGGCACCTACTATCATCTCATGATAAGCAACAAAAATTGCCCAACATTCTTTGAACAAAACGTGCCTCTGAAAGCCACACTAAGAACAGAACCTATGGATTCCTGATTACCATAGTCTACAGAGGTCAGGAAACTGCAATCTTGTTTGTGCCATGTGTACACACTTTGCTTTATCAGATCTACTTCTGAAACATTAGCATAATTAAGTTAAAATAGTAATGAAATTAAGTAGAAAGGTTCCTATGTAAAGAAAACTCGATGTGAGTTATTTTGCAAATCATGGACTCACTCTCTGATTTGTTTTGTTTATTTTTTATTTTATTTTTTTTTTTATTTTAGAAACATAAAAGTACAAAAACATATTGACAAACAGACACCCATTATCATAGAAAATAGTACAATCACAACTAATCTATAGACAAGGTGATATGGTCTCAACAGTAGTTGTTGCTTTATCCATTGATATCTTCGAATTGTAGATGTATGGACCCATATACAGACATGCAAA